>CAOKZL010003287.1:0-109941 GCA_948472985.1 Iguana delicatissima | reverse complement strand
GAGTGCATTCTCCAGCTGTCACTACTTCTCCGTGCAATGTTTCTACTCTTCTCCTGATGCCTACTACTTCCGAAGGAAGGAAGAATCTCATTAGGAAATCTATCACAACCCCTCAACATCCATGACCATGAAGTAGAGACCAGCCAATTGGCATCCCCAAGCAGTAGCAGCTGTTAGGGGCTTCCAGGGCAGTTTGGGTAGTGAAGCCTTTCTGGGTTTTAGTTAGAACTACAAAGGAGTTTTCCAAAGTGCTGGACTCTATCTCCAAAACAGGTTCAGGACCTTGGAGAGCTCCTTGAAAGTTCAGACTAGATCTCAGCATAGGTCCACCACACCAACTGACCTGGAGTGTGAGGTACACACCGAAAATGCAAGCACACTGACATTGTCAACGTGCTCGTCTTTGACTGTTCCCTTAAAACAGATACAGCTGTAGCAGAAACCTCCTCCTGTGGAAAAGCATTGCTAGGCAGGTGATTTGCTGCAAATGATTCATCCTGCTCAGCACAATCCTGTTGTGTTAATTAGTGGCCTCGTGATGAAATCGCTTTCAAACGGGCCATGAAATATTAAAATGGAAAAACGTTTGGAGTTTGCTGAGTGGCAAACAGGCTGTTCTCCACTTAGCTACGCTTATCCCGACAAATGCATTGTGCCCAGGCAGCCAGTGCTAAAAGCGTTCCTTGTTTAAAGAGGAAAGAAGAAGAAGAAGAGGAAGTCAAATAATTGTGCACGGACTGTGTTGGTGATTCTTTTTTACTTACAAATCTAAAAGCTCCTTTTCCTCCCAGGAGCTCCCATTTGGTGGCAGATGTTGCAGAGATGTTGGGGAAATAATGGAAACAGGAGCAGAACAAGCAGAAAATGGGCTGTGCATTTGAGACGCAGAGGGGCAGGAGCCCATGGATGGGAAGGAGAAGGTCTTGATCTTACAAGACATCAAACTGGGGAGGAAAAAGACCCCCTTGACTGCTACAGGTTCCCTCTGCAGAGGCAAAAAGGCCCACAGTTGATTTTCCGGCTGCCAGAGCAGCTCTGCAAAAGGGTCATTCTACACCAAAACAAGAGAGAACCCTCTGCATTTTTTAAAAAAGAAGTCTTCAAATGAAATGTGGTGGACATGTGATAAAGCCAAACAGTTCTGGGTGAAGATACAAAAATTGATGCAAAAGATTTGAAAATCTCAATTACCTAAAAAGCCTGAATTATATCCTCTAGGAATCTGGCAAGAAGATACAGCAGTGGTTAATGACTATTATTTTAGACAAAAGATCATTAATACAAAGCGATCTATAATAAGTTAATAAGTAATTATGAACCTGAGAAATTAAGTAAGTAATTAAAATGATAAGTGATAAGCAATAACTAATAATTATGGGATAAAATGTATGACTTAATAGTTAGGTGTAAATGTTTAAGTTTGCAACAAGGGTAGGAAACAATCTTAGTTATGGTTCATTAGTATTTATTTTAGTTATATGTAAATGTCTGTTTATGTTTGTATGGATGTATTTTTTGCTGTTTTGTTTTGTATGTGCGAATTAGGCTTTTTTCTTTAATAATTTTTTAAAACATTTAAAAATACAAAACTGTGCATTTTTCAATAAAGAGAAAAACGATAACATTCTTTGTTCTCATCTTCCAGAATGAAAATTATGAACATTTGCATCCCTATGTGTAGCGAAACGAGAGCACAACTCCACACATAGGGTTTACGGGGTCTACCTTTGAGGACAGGCCTTGGCCCACCTCTACGGCCACTGGCTGGCGTAGGTCCTCCGAGGCCCATCTGTCACTGAAGATGCCCCGGAGGCACAGGGAGTAAATTGGGCCAGGCAGGAATCCTCTAAATGCAACCCCTGAACTTCTCCATGGTAGCATCTCGCCCGGCTTGGCCTCCAAATCCCATTCATTCATTCTTCAGTGGTTGGGAAAAGAATCTGCCCCCCAAATGCCCACTCCCCCAAAGGCCTCTTCTAAGCACAGCCACCCCTTCCTCCTCACCGTCCCCAAGCTTCTTCTTGACAGATTAATGAGAGGTTATTTTGTTTACTCCAGCTTGCTTCAGAAGACATCCTTCAAACCAGCATATTCCTCCCCCGCCTTTCTTTGCCTGGCAAGTTTTTTGACACTTTCAATCAAACACCTGGAGGGTGTTTTTGCAGCATTGCAAGGCGGAAGCTCCCGTTCCTCTGATGAATGAAGGCAGGTGGAAGGGAGGAGGCAGGGAGGGAAGGAGGGAAGGAAGGAAGGAAGGAAGGAAGGAAGGAAGGAAGGAAGGAAGGAAGGAAGGAAGGAAGGAAGGAAGCAAGCAAGCAAGCAAGCAAGCAAGCAAGCAAGCAAGCAAGCAAGCAAGCTTCAGGATGCAAGGATCCTATCATATGTGTGTGCTGAATGCGTAATAGTTTATGTAATAAAATAAATTGACTAGCTTAGATATTATTGTTACCTGCTAAGCACTGCTGATATAGGTATGAATTAGAAATAATAAAGTAGAAATAAAGTAGAAGCTGGGGGCTTAGGTCAGAGGAACGGAGAAAGATTTAAGAAGGGTAAAAAGGTCACAAGAACCAATGTATCAGGTAGCTAGGATGTTGATCACGTAGCCAGGGTGTCGTTTGTTTATTGGCTGCGGTAATTGCAGATTGTAGATAAGCACTTTCCGGGGTCTGAGTGCGGGGGTAATTAGCTAGTAACAGCATGGGGTATTTGTGACCCCGGAGGGGCGGACCGAGACATGCCTGCGATCTTTGCCTGTGATTTTTGTGTATGCTGTGAACTTTGTCTATAAAAGAGCTGTGAAACTTGAATTCAGGGCTTTTGGTCTTTTGGAGACATCCAGCCAAAAGCCCGAGCGTAATAAATTACTCTTTTTCTTGCTCTGTGGTCTCTGTGTTCTCTGGGCTCCTGCAACACTGCCAGGAATCAGTTGTCAACTGCTGAACGCAATAATGGGTCTTTCCGCCCTACACTGTTATAGTGCTATTATTCCACTTTCAATTATTTCCATTTTCAACCTCCTGTGGAATTCTGGGGTTTGTAGTTTGCAGCGCCCAAAGAGCTCTCTGGCTGAGAATCCTCAAAGGCCCCTCCCTAAATTGCAAATTCCAGGATTCCACAGTGGAATAATAACACTATAACAGTCTAGGGCAGAAAGGTCCAATGTACCCAGTTGGAACTTACTCAGGAATGCTGAGGTGCCAAATGGTTAATTGCCTTACTGTTTATTGCTACAATTTATCTGGGCAAAGGGGGAAAGATCAGAGGGGGAATCTGAAAATTAGAAAAGGTGTTATGGGAACTGGCAATGCTCTAGATAAGAAGACAGGAACTTGTTTTTGCCTCAGGGATAAAAGATATGTAAACAACAGAGGGCCTGGGAAAGTGCCTTACTGGTGGGATGATGTAAGATGTATGACTTTTGCAAATCAGTGCTATGTGCACGCAATGTACATTTGGGCATAAAATCTGTAAATGCCCAACGTGCAATAGGTCTCAGCAGTTTCCCAGGCAGGTTGCTGTGTTACTTGATGTTCTACAAATAAATACTTCTGTATTGAACTCTGGGTGAAGTTTGTGAAGAGCAAATTATCCAGGGCCATTTCCCCACTAGACTGTTATAGCATTATGATTCCACTTTCAACATCCTATGGAATCCTGGGGTTTGCAAAATCGTGGGAATCCTGCAAACCTCAGGATTCCATAGGATGTTGAAAGTGGAATAACAGAGCTGTAACAGTCTAGTGCAGAAATGGCTCAGGACATGACAGGAAGGAAAGAGAGAGGAAGGAAGGAAGGAAGGAAGGAAGGAAGGAAGGAAGGAAGGAAGGAAGGAAGGAAGGAAGGAAGGAAGGAAGGCAGTCTGCTTTGCACTGGCATTTTCTTCCTGATCTAGGGATATCTCTTCCTGGGCATCAGCGTGCACTGCAGCAGAGAGATAATAAAAAATTGAAATGGGTAGAGGAAAGATATTGCTACTGAGCGCCAGTGCGTTCTCATAGCTCAGCATATGCCTTCTTCCAACCCATTTACTAAATGGCACTTTGCTGGAAGAGCCCAGCCGTTTCCTCACATTGCCAGCAAAATCAAATCCCTAGCAAACAGACGGAGGGTCTGCAGTGTGTATGTGTGTGTATGTGGGGCGGGGGGAGGATATGAGTTCTCAGATTACCATCCCTGGCCCAAATACACAAGCTCACTCAGAAATAAAAGCCCTGCTCAGTGCTATCTATAGATTTGTAATTCAAGTCTCAATTTGCCTCCACACTTTAGGAAATATGCAAAGTTTTATGAGGTTTAAAGTTCAATGCAGGAATGGATAACTGCAGAGAGGGCAAAGGCCAAATTCCCACTTCCGTACCAGTGTGCCAAAGCCCCCAGATACCCTTCAAGAAATTAGAAATTCTGTGTGATTTTTCAACTTCCCAAAATGTCTGAAACCACGCCAAAATACTGTGGATTTCCTTTATGATTTGTTTTACCTGGGTTTAATTCTATTGCTAGTTTAATTGCATTTTAACATACCTTTTGTACCTGTGTCTTTTCATGCAGTTCTTTTAAGTTTTTTAAGCTTCTTAAATATCAATTTTGGGAGAAAAATGTTTTAATATGGCTGTTTAATAAACTAGTGAATGTTTGCTCCTTCTGTGCAAAAAAAAAAGGAGCCATGTGCAAATTTTGATGCTGATATTCCCAAATGGCCCATCCCTGCGTTCCTCTCTCTTGTCCTCTTTCAACATTTGCAACTGGCCTTCTTGACCGTGTTAGTAACATTGCGCACTTCCCCTGTTCTTTTTCCCTTCGTTACTACAAGTAGGAAAAGGGGAAGATTTGAAAAAAAAGAACAAACAAACAGGGGGGAAAAAACTTTTCTAAGAGGGACCTGAAGCATTCAAAAAGCTATTGGCAGTATTAAGTAGTCCATTAAATTGTCCCCGGGAGTGCTGAAGAGGCAGTCTGTTTACAGTGTCGAGGGCAGGAGGCTAAAGTACTTTGCTTGGCAGTCGCCTATGATTTAGAGCCCAGCCTTCCTCAACGCTGAAACACAAACTGCGGCTGAGTTTCCCAGCCTCTCCCATAAATATCCGAGCAGAGAAGGCTGGGGGAAAGATATGGCTCCGAGCAGAGGCCGCTTGGGTGGATAATCGGCCAGGCTTCCCCAGATTGTCAGCCAGAGGAACATTTTCATTCTTGGAGTGGGGCAGCCTGCATCCCACCTGGAGGCCACTGTTTAGCATTTCCCAGGACGGAGGAGGGGCGGGCAGAAAATATCCAAATATACGCAAACAAATTGTTGACAAATGTGTTTTTCAAGTATCAGGCAATGGTAGTCAAGAGATGATGAGAAACTGCACTGCGCAGGATTTAACTCTGCGAAAAGTTCTCCCATGGATTTCTTTTTGCATGGGAAACAGCCTTTTCTCTGGGGAAAAACAGGCTTTTCTGTGCAGAAAAAGAATTTCTCTGTGCAGTAAATGCTGTTTTCTGTGTGGAAAAACTCTGTTTTCTGTACACAGACAAACCAGTATGTGAATTTTGCCAAGAACAAATTCCAAACTTCCAGTTCAAAGGAGGGTGGAGGTAGAGCTATGGGGGGAGGGCAAAATGAGGACATAGCTCCCCATAAGAATTCCCCCCCCCCAAATGTTCTTAGCACTGCAATAACTTAAAATTTCCATAGAGTGTTTTCTCTGGATGCTGTTCTAGCACCCAGAGAAAAAGGGGCAGGCAGAGTGATAGCAAGAGGAGTTCTGGACATAAGCAATGCCCCAGGCATGTCTCAGTCTCTGCAGTGCCAGGAATTTGAGGATGGAAAGAAAATCCCATAGGGTGGCAGAAGTCCTGATTGGTGGGGAGCAACACCCTCATTCCCGCCCCCAATTGCTACACCCCTGAGGAGGGAGAATTTTAAACCGTCTGGCTGAAACTTCCTTGTTACACTATTATGACAACTTTTTCCCCTGAGGTATCCAGTGCCATTTTGCAAATTATGAAAGGGTGCAACTAATATCCCCTAATGTGATTTCAATAACATTTCTTATTGTAGGTGGCAGGAAAGACACACATCTCTGAATCACAGGGTGTAAAATGTTGCATTTGGCTTTAAATGCTTGCCCTACCGTTTCCCAGCAAGCCTCGCATCCTTCCTATTCCATCTGGACATCAAAATTTTCAAATCTGTGCAGAGCGTCATTCCAGCTGAGTTTAAATGCAATTGCTTTCTTGCACTAAGGGCTTTTAAAGGCATTTGCCTATTACAAGGTATGAGGAAAATATTAGGACAAAACATACCTAAGAGTTTTAAATACATTGGAAGATAAGCCAAGTTAACAAGGTGAAAACAAATTATAAAGATAATGGGAGTGTGTGCATATGTGTGTGCGTGCATTTTATATGTAACAGTGTCTGGAGGGCTAAAACTGAATACATTAGGTAATGGAAATATTTTCTGGATTGAGGGCTGGATAAGACTCTCCAATTGGTTTATCTGTGTTCTGAAGGAGAAGAGAAAGTGAAAAGTCATTTAACTGAATCCATTAAAAAGAAAACACTTGCATTGATTTCCAGCAAGACTCTGTTTTCCTCCAGGAGGAGCTTAGGGATTCAGAAGCGGTTCTGAAGTCTTTGCCAAATCATGCATCATGCTTGCAGTTTCACAGACTGTCCTCTTCTGGGCCCAGAAATGCCTCCTGCGTGTTCAGTCCCTCCTTGGTTGCTCACAAAGGAGGCTCAGCCTGGGAAGCAGGTGACTTGGTTGGAAGACCCTAATTCTACCTCATCCCTCCAAAGTATTCTCCCTCCCTCTGCTTTTTCCTGGAATTAATTCAAGCCACTGAGGCGCACGAAGGAGCCACAGTTGCCGGCTGGATAACAGTGCCATCTATAGAAGGCCCCGGGGTAATGCGGCTCAGGCTGCTCTGCCCTGGTGAACTTCAGCCCTTCCACAAGAAGCTGCAATTCCGCTTCTTTCCTGCCTCTTCTTCTCTTTTTAAATCATTCATCTATAATGCACACAAGATAAGAATGCCATCTAGGTTGCTGAAATGTCGTTGTGTGCCTTCAAGCCATTTCTGACTTATGGGGACCCTACAGCAAACCTATCACGGGGCTTTCTTGTCAAGATTTATTCAGAGGGGATTTACCTCCTCCCTTTGCCTTCCTCTGAGGCTGAGAAAGTGTGACTTGCCCAAGGCACAGAACTAACACTGCCTTTCCCAGATGGGATCTCACAAGCTGTGCAAGACCAGGGCCGTTCTCTTTGCCTGTCTGTGCATGAGCTCTGCTGAGATGTGCCACGCTTAAGGATAAGTACCCAGAACTCTTTTCTGTGCAGAAAAGAGGAGATGGTGTCTTCTGGACAGTGAACTCATGGAAAATAGAAGTAAAGTTTTCGCACATAAAAACCCTTCACGTTTTTCCTCTGAGAATAAGTTCCTTGCCACATTTAGGATGTTGAATAATGGGAAGGAATTGCATAGAATTCCCTCTGGTCTATTTTGCATCCTGAGGCGGGGGTTCCCTGGCTGTCAAATATTGCGAATATTATTTCCAATCCTCTATGCACCGTGGCAACCAGAGGGCCCCATGCCACTCCAGGGTTTAATCTGGACTTTAAAGATGCTCTCCAAGGTGCTGAATCTTGTTTCTCAGGTAGGCCCAGCACCTTTACAGCTGGCCAAAACTTGGAATAGATTCACTGCTCCCTTGATGCAAGAGCCATTGTCCTCCACTGTGTGCACAATATTTGAATTTGCAGAGGGAGACAACTGTGTGTGTGCGTAAAAAAGTGAGAGATAGAGAGAGGTTCTCCTACCGCACAGGGCTGGGTAACATTTAGCAAGGCAAAGTTTTGCAACAGCTATGAACAGGAAAGGCAAGAATCCTCTTGAGCGGCTGCATCTTGTGCCAGTATCCACACGCGGATCAACACAAACATTTCCTCTCTGAAACAGAAGGAAGCATATAATTAGAACTATGCTGGGAGGTGCAACACATACAACAACAAAAGGATTCAAGCAAACAGCCATGTGCCACCTGGCTTTCCACCTGAGGAGGACTTATTTCAGCTGACTTGCAGCAGAAGGGCACGCTCCCATCCCAGGTAAAAAGAACAAAGGGTCTCCTACAGGTGCAGACAGGGGAGGGGGCTAGATCTTACACACCTTGTGAGGGGAGCAAGGAGTACTAACTGGGGGGATTTTACACTGCTTGGGAAACAAAGCACTGGTGATGCTAAGTAATCATTCAAATTGGGGTGACTGGCAGCAAGCAGTGAAAGAGAGAAAGCCTTATAAAGCACAATTCACCCACGGAACTCACTGACACTAGATTGTGGCCACAACCAAAGACTCAAGTGGTTGAAGCAGTTAAAGGTCAGCAGGGTCTCCCATGACACAGCTGATTGTGAAGATGGTGAGTCCACTCTGGGTTTTAGTCTGAACTATGTAAAAATCTACCCAGGGTACTGAACCTTATCCCCAACTAAGTTAAGTTCCTTTAAAGTTCAGACTAAAACTGAGAGCAGATTCACCACCCTGCTCACATTGGAGCTGCAAGCTACCACTGTATAAATCCAATCAGTTAGTTTGTGGATAGTTCTTCTACAGTTCAGACTAAAACTCAGAACTGATCAGCCACCTCCTTGGCAAGGGAGCCATCCCTGACACAGCTGACCTAAGTCGCAGAAGCCATTGCTTCTCAGTTTTCTCTGTTGAGGGGCACCTGCAATTATTGTTTTTCTAATCTGCCTGGGGCCAGCACTGAATTTGTGCCCACTTGGGTACCATTGAATCTTTCTTTCTCGGAAACTTGCCAGGGACCAACGGCAACCAGTGCCTCAGGAATGGCACCACGTTGGGCAGCTCCGACTTATGCACAGATTTATGGAAATTTTTCAGGAAAGGGGGACTGGAGATGTATCATCAGCCATGATTTTTTAATGGGGCCTCCAGAGTCCAGAACAATGTGCCTCTGCGGAGCCAACAAGGGGGACAACCAACCAACTGGAGTCCGGACTCTTCCGCGTCCTTGTTAGATCTACGGAGCACATGGGAGAGAAAGAATAAAGGAGAAATTATAGGAAGTCTAAGCATTTTGTTATGTGTCTTCAAGTTGATTTCTACTAAGACAAAATGATCATGGTGTTTTCTTGGCAAGATTTGTTCGGGGGGGTGCCTTCTCCTTCCCTAGTCATATTGTATCTTGATGAAGACATTATATGTGTGTATGGGGGAGAGAAAAAAGATGATCTCTGAACATGTTCAGATGGCTGTGATAAATTCCTCTAGTGCCCCTGCCTCTTTCCTTAGTCAAAAAGACAAAGCACTAACAAGGCTCTCTGGTGATAAATAGCATTTCTGTTTCCAGAACCCAGAGGGAAGGGGCATGAATATTCACGAGATGCTAATTGAACTATCTTTCCGTCTTCCTCTCTTCCCCCTCTCCAGCTTGAAGCAGGAGTTTGGGGCACTTTTGCTGGAAAGCTGGAGGTCCTAATAGGCCTTCCTGGTTCTGCATACTGTCTTCGCCCAATGATGTCTCCAAAAATTACAGAATAATATTGTAGCATTTCCAGCCCCCTTCCTTTCTGTTATACCAAAAGTATCTGGCAAAGTGAGACATGTAATCCTCAAAACATCTGCTCAGAAGAGGCGGCAGTTCCTTAAATGCCACCAGAAACACTTATGAAATCCTTTCCTTTCTCCCCCCTTTCCTTTGTGCCTGGGGGGGCAAGGAGAATTTCACCGACATGAAGCACTTCATGCAGGCACAACAATTACAAATGATATTTGCATGCTATGATATCCCTTGGATTCGGCCTCTAGGAGGTGCGGTGGGCAACCAACACAATAACATCTATTAATCTCCCGCCGTTCCATCCAAAGGCCCCCCCTTACTGCTCAGAGATTCATTTCCCAACCCAGCAAAACAACGCAGGAGGAGGAAACGTTGCTCATTTTTGGGTTGGGAGGGAAGGCTGCCAACACATATCTTCTCTCCTGCCTTTCTAGCAAGAGTCACTCAGCAGAAATACCTTAGAAAAAATTTGGACAAAGCACTGCGTAGCCCAGTTATGCTCTTTTCGTCATCAACTTCAACTAACCAAAGGTCATGATGAAGACATCAAAAATATACAACATATACAAAAGGCAGCAAAACAATACTATGAACTTCAACAAGTATTGTAACAAGAATATACTATCCAATTTTACCTAATCTTCTCACATTCTTTTAGCTGCCCAAAAAAGGCACAAGGAAGAAATGAACAGGTAATCAAGTGCTCGTTAATAATTTTGAATTGCTCCTTTTTTCCCCTTCTTCTTCAATTGAGATATTATTTTCTTTTGGGAGGTTGTATTTATTGTTGTTGAGTGCCTTCAAGTCATTTCCAATATTCAGCTGGAATATTCAATATTCAATATTCAATTCAATTCGAATATTCAGCAGCTTTGCAGTGACCAAAAACACCACAGCTTGGTTTCACCAGCCCTTAACCAATTCAGGCAGCCTGTTAGCTGCTGCAGCGTGTAAGTGTGTGTGAACCATTTCAGATCAAAACGAGTCGGCCACTTCGGGTTGCAAAGCCAGGGCTTAAACAATCTGCGACTGATCACCTGGAGGGAGCTGGCTCTTGGGAACAGCTGCTCAGAAGGACCGAGGGGCACGGCACTTAACAGGGTCCCATTCTCAAACACTGAGATCTGCAGCCTGTACCATTTACTGTGACCTAAATCCTGGTATTGGACCATTTCTGCACTAGACTGTTACAGTGCTATTTTTCCACTTTCAACCTCCTATGGAATCCTGGGGTTTGCAGTTTAGGGAGGGGCCTGGCCAGACCCCTCCCTAAGTTGCAAATCCCAGGATTCCATAGGAGTTTAGGGAGGGGCCTGGCCAGACCCCTCCCTAAGTTGCAAATCCCAGGATTCCATAGGAGGTTGAAAGTGGAAAAATAGCACTGTAACAGCCTAGTGCAGAAATGGCCTTAACCCCAACTAGAGCAGGCCTATTGAATCAATTAGATTTACTTATGCATCGACCCCCCCTTCTAAAGTAATCCAGTGGGTCTACTCCTGCTTCCAAGTGAGAGTGCTTCTTGACTTGCTAGAAGGCCCTCATTTCAGTTCTTGGCAGTATCTTCGGCTGTTGTTGTTAATAGGTGCCACCACATTGGCTTTAACCGATGGTGACCCTCAGAGCTGAAAGAGCTCCAAGAGACCCCTGCAACCCCCCTCCCAGCTTGCAGACTCAGGGCCACCATGGCTTCCTTTTCTGAGTCCCTTCACCTTCAGTGTTGTCTTCCTCTTCTCCTACTGCTTTCCACCTTACCAAGAAGTATCATCTTTTCCAGTGAGTCACATCATCTCATGAGGTGTCTTCCTAAAGCATGATAGTTTAGTTGTTTGGGCTTCTTGGGATCTCTGGCCAGAGCTAGAAAAAGATCCCTGCCCCCCATCTGGGCACCACCCTTACTAGTCTGGAGTTGACAGGACCTTGCTGCATGGACCCCCCCTGTTCTGACTCAGCAGAAGCCCCCCTCCCCAGTGTTCGTCCTACACTAAAGGAGCCAGGCTCAACCTCAGTGGGTATCTCCTGGTAGGGCTACAAAGGGATTCTTCTTTGAAACCCTGCAGAGATGTTGTTGCCAGTCAGAGTTGAGATTATTGGGATGGAATTCAAGGTCTGACCCAATCTCTGGACAGAGGGTCCCACTTTCAGCCCCTAGGAAAGAATCCTGCGTGAAAACCCAATGGGGAACCATGGCTGCTGCCAGTCAGAACTGACTATACTGGTCTAGATGGACTCCCCAAGGGTCCAACGCAGCAGAAACGCCGCTTCCCATGTTCCCCACCAATCAGGAAGTAGCTGGCTGATGGTCCCACCCCCTTCACGCCCGGGGGAATTAGGACAAGGGTCCCATATCTCATCAGTCTCAACAGCTGCTTCCCAGTAAATGGCGATGGGGCAACTGGGCCAAGATCTACTGCCTGGACCCATAGCTGTGGTTTTCATATGCCCGTCACACACACACCCCAGAATCCCAGCCGTTGCTCTAAACGGTTATATTTTTAACCAAATGCCCTCCTGCTTGATCAGTACTAATCTAAAAGAATCCTAAAGAAAACTTAAAGAAATTTAATAAAAATGCCTTTTAAGAATTTAAGAAAAGAAATGCCTTTAAGAAAACTCAAACTGTCTATCAATAGTATTACATTCCTTATGCACTCAGTGTTAGCTATTCAAATATATCCGCTTCATGTTGGCAGTTTTAATCATTAAAAGCTCATTTTTTTTTTCTGATATCTGAAAGAGCAGACAATACTCAACAGAAATATTGGCACTGATATGTCAAATTACAGCTTATGATCTTATGCCACACCACAAATTTAATTGTTTAGAATTTCCTAAAGAGGTCTTTCAAGACATGGATTTCCAACCAATATGCATTTTGTTAATAATCTGCAAGGATTTTTGTAGTAAAACAGGAGCTGGGAGTTAGCAGCTATCTGATGAGTTGAAAACAGTTTGGGAAATAGCTTTATTGATTAAATTGGCATACTTTCCAGAGAGTTTTATCATGAAAATTAAGGAGACAGATTTCTTGAAAGATGGTTATGGATTATTAATTTTGGGAATTAGATATTTGACAATGTACAACCAGATGATTTTTTTTTGCACTGTGTTACCATAGTTATTTGTTCTTCGTAATAACATTTACAGCACTGTTTCTTGTTTTGTTCTATGGCCATTTCCGCCCTACACTCTTACAGTGCTATTATTCCACTTTCAACCTCCTATGGAATCCTGGGACTTGCAGTTTAGAGAGGGGTATTTTTTAGAATCCTCAGCCAGAGAGTTCTTGGGCCTCAGGAGACTACAAACCCCAGAATTCCACAGGAGGTTGAAAGTGGAACAATAGCACTATAACAGTCTAGTGTGGAAATGGCCTATATCAAGAAGACAGGGAAGAAGATGAAGAAATGGTTGCCTTTCATCGTCTGGACTTGGAAGGTGAGGTGGTGGACTTGATCCCTGCATTGCAGCAGCCTGATTTAAAATATGAATTTAAAAGTAATTATTAAACAAAAACCTTGAGTCAAGAGGACAGCTTTGCCCCCCTTCTGTAGGACAAAACTGCATTCAGGGAAGCAGCCAATGTCCCTGCGCTTCCTCCTGCCGCAGCAATCCTTCCTGGCCTGGTGAGACGTCTGTCTCCAGACTATCTCCTTGGTGGTGTGAAATGAATGGAAATGTTTATGCCCTGGAAACGCGTTGTTCCAAATGTGCAAAATGCACCAGGCCTTGCAATGACTCTGTTTCTGGAGTCATTCTCCCTTGGTGGTCACCTGGACGGATTAATGATGGCTCTCCTGACCATCCACGGGGAGCTGGGGGACTCACCAGAAAAACAGAGACAGACGGAGCAAATCCGGCTGCCTTCTTGCTCTCTTGCTCCGCAGCCACGGTGGGGCCGAGCGGCTCTCTTGCAGCCACATCCACCCCGGCTGCGCTCTTCTGTAGTGCCAGCCAATTATTCCTCTCCGCTCTTTGCCCTCGCGAAACCCCCAGGGTCTCAATCAGAGGGTTCGGCTTCTTGTCAAAAGATGGAGATTTCTCTGAGAAAATTCCCCGCTTCATCCCCTCTTCTCCCACTTGGATGAAGGCAAGAGGAGGTTCAAAGACGAGAGCTTCTGGATGAATATTTGATGTAAGAGCATCCTCTCCTCCACACCCGCCTCTGCAACACACACACACACACACACACACACACTGGGCTATGAGGGATGTAATTGGGTGGATGTTGCTCTCTCCCACACCCACACCCGCACACACTTCCTTCTGCTGGAGATGCATGTTTGTTTTCGCTTTGCAACCGGGCATGAAGGCCGCTCACACTGCTCATCATCAATTTTATTGTCTCCAAATAATTATCCGATTAAAATTAATACTATGGCCTCACATGAAATCTCTTGCTGGGCTGGCCAACTGCAGCTCAGGCAACGCTGCATCCCATTGCCACAATCATCATTAGTCATCTATCTGACGAGAAGCGACAACGTGTGTGTTGATAGCAGCGGCTCCAGACAAGAGCTCCGTTCAGTCGTGTTCAAGCTGTGACCCACCAGAACTTGTCAATACATGGTTCATAATATGAATGGGATGAGTCCTTAATGCGACACATTCCTCTGGAGACTCCGGGAACGCAGTGTGCTTGCCGAGCATTTTTGCACATTTTCAGCTTCTGTTCAGCAGGCCAGGGACCAAAAAGTAGCCAGTGTGCCCTTTGTAGGTGCATCACTGTGGAGAAAACAAAGAAACAAGAAAAAAAAATCCGTCATCTGCAGTTTCAAATGCATATATGATATTTTTTTAAAAAATGATACGTTGTATGAGCAAACTGGTTTATTTGTGCACCCGTTTGACAATCACACATCCCAAATGTCTGCGCAGTTTACCAAAGGAAAATAGACCCAACCCTGTCTTGTGCAAAATCATTTATTTCTCATACTGCTGAGTTTAAAAAGTCGCAGCCAAGAACCTACATCAGGGATGCGTGGTTTAAATCTCCACATGCGGTCTTGGTTTTGTGGTAGCACCACGTTTGGGATTTTTGCTTGCTTGTATGGCCACCAACACAGCAGCCCCTGCAAGCTTTGTGAGTTGGAGAGGCTGAATTTAGCCACTCAAGCAGGGGATCCTATCACTCCGGAAGAAGACGTTGTATGTTGGGACTTGTTTTTCTGAGGCTCCACTCCACCGGATTTGGCTTCCATTGATCTGCTTTTCCTCTTCCAGCGGCCAGATCGGTCTCCAGACCTTCAGCACGGAGATGCTCCTGAGAGACTAGCTGGTCTCTTCCGCTGCATTGTCCTGGGGCCCCAGAGGGGAGATGGGCAAATGTCCTTCCCAGGTGGGTGGGTGTGCTTTGTATCTCCAAACTTAGAAACTTAGTACCTAAGTTTTATTGTTGTTTGTTTCTGACTTATGGCAAGCCTAAGGTGAACTTATCACAGGGTTTTCTGGGGCTGAGAGTATGTGACATGCTCAGGTTCACCCAGCAGGCTTCCATAGCTGAGCAGGGACCTGACCCTTGGTCTCCAGAGTGGTACCCAATGCTCAAACCACTACACCTCCCTGGCTTTACTGCTTTTGTTTCCAGTTTGTGTCCAGCCATGAGCAGCGACCTTTCTTTTAATCTGCTCAGACTTCCTATAACTTCCCAAAGCAAATCATAAATGTTGTGGCCACATCACAGCTTTACCTCCTCTGCTTGTTTTGTTTATAAACTATCTTCACCTGATGAAGACTGTAAGCTGGTGATTTTTTCACCTTTTGATAGGCCCCCAAAAGATATCACTGCAAGACAGATTTTAAACTAAGTCAGGATTTTAAACTAAATGGCTAACCACAAAGCACAGTAAATGCAAGATGCAATGGTGAAGGCAATCCACATCCTATAGCAAACAGGTATGTTTCACCATTGGAGAGATCAGCTCTATTTTTTTTAAAAAAAAACATGGTAAACACGTCATCTTGTCTGATCCTCAGTAAACCAGGAAATTTGTCCTTTAGAAACCTCTCTAAAGGGCGCGGGGTATGGACATGGAGGCTAGAAGAAGGACATTTCCCTGAAAAGTTTGCTTATTTGTTTCATTTATATACTCACTTTATGCAAAAGAGTTTGCCACTTAGAATACTAAAGAAAAATGTTACAAAAGGCTTCTAAAACACCAGAAAATCTCCCAGTGGATTGTGTCTTGCACAGAGATGCAGATTTTTTTTTTCCAAAGATACTTGGATTGTGCATCTAAACATCTCTCAGTGCATTGCTGCTCCACTTTAATCCACCTTTATGTTCTGTTTTAAATCAATTTTATTCTCTGGTATCGTGGCATCTGGCTGGGAAAGAACAGCCAAAGCTAGAGCGTGCGTGGAGGAGGGGCTCTATTCTCCCCCTGGCTTTTAAATCTCCGCAGCACCTCATTTTTATGATTAAAAACCAATAATGTATAAACTTAGCAAAAAGAAAAGTGGAGCAGAGAGAAAGACATGCATGACAGGAAATCGATGGGATGATATTGCTTCTCTGAATGGCCTGTGTAAATTTTGGGGATTTTATTGTTAGCCTGATGCAAAAGAAAAAGAACTGATACTGATGGAGTAAGATTGCATTAATGAATTAAAAATGCTTGGCAAGCTTGATATTTTGCTTGTACTTTGGATGCGGGAGGGAGGAGAACTGAAGCGCATTTTGTTTCGGTTCATTCCTGCTGGGAAAAGGCCCTGGCTGATGGGCCTTGAGATCCATCTGCTGTCCTTGTGGACCTCTTCCTCTCCTAAAGAAGGTGGATTTGGGGGTGAAGGACAGGCTGCTCCAGAATTTCTTAGAAGTCAAGGAGGAGTTCAAATAGGACATGGAGTTTTCCCCTCCTGCTGCCTGCCCGAAAAAAATAAAAATTAAATCAGCTTTCCAAATGTGGAGGAATGGATTGGAGTTTCTAAACTCAATACAGCAGAAAGCACACAAGTCCTTTAGTTGCAACAGCTCCACCGGCTGTTTCCAAGCACAATTCAAAGTGCCGGTGATAACCTATAAAGCCCTGCACAGCGCGGGCCCAGGTTATCTGAAGGACCACGTCGTCCTCTTGAGCCCGTTTGAGCTCTGAGATCTCTCTGTCGCTTCACCTTCTCAGGCTCATTTGGTGGGAACATGTGGGGCAGGACCTTTTTGGTGGCTGCTCCCAGGCTCTGGAACCCCCTCCCTAGAGAGGCCAAATTGGCTCCATCCTTGCTCCCCTTCCTTAGCAACTGAAAGCATTCTTGCGATGCCAGGCTCTTAATTTTGCACAGAAAGAAAATGTAACTCTGAAACCTGTTGTTCTTTTGTGCAAAGGCCAGTGATCTTCAGGGGGAAAAAATCCTCAAATGTATTTCTGAGTAGCGTAATTTCCTGAAACACTTTCAGGATCTGTGAATATTAGGCTTCTGGCACTGCAGAGAAAACCATGCAGAACTCTGTGCTTTCCTTCTTGTGGAGAGAAAACAGCGTGGAAATCATTCATCCTCCTATTTATTTTTTATTATTTATTTATTTAATATATTTGTATGCCACATTTCTCCCAGAATGAGACCCAAAGCAGCTTCCAACAATAAATAAATATTAAAACATTTAAAACAATTAAAAACATGTCAGGACAGGACAGTCAAAGATTTCCATCCTTCGGATATTGTCTGCACTTCAGGCTTGTTGGATTAGAAATCCCAGCAGCCTCCTCGCCAAATGTGAGGAATGATGGGATCTGCAACCCAACCCCAGCCAGAGGGTCACAAGTTTCCTATTCTTCTTCTGGCACAGGACTTGGGAGAAATCCTGTCCTTTTCTGCTCAAGGGTGACACATTAGGGCCGCTTATTAACAACCTGTCCTTATTATAAGATCATTATGCTGTCAGGAAGATGTCCCCTTGAATTCCTTATATCTTGAAGGCTTCTGCTAATAGAAAGGCACATTTTTAACAACTTTTCCCCAGAGGATTCCTCGGAGAAAAGACGCTTTCCGCCTGGGGAAGTGTCACGTTCGGTTAGCAATGACCGATGCCTCCATTCCCTCCCGGGAAACCTCTGATCTTCATCGTTAAAACTCAGCACACCAAGAAATGGTGCAAACTCTCTTTTTTCCTATTTCCTCCTTTTTTTCAAAAATAAAGGTTTGCAGCCATTTCTGAGGTTTATTCCCACATGGGCATAAAACTCTGCTTTAAGGATGAGTTTTACTAGACAGCTTTTGACTTTTTTAACGTCCGGCAGTATTTTCTTCCCTTCCGTAACATACAGTTGTAACATCAAGCTGTCTTGGAGTGATTCCAACATCATCAGAAAGTTTAGCCGGCTTCACGGCCGGTCATTCTCAGCTGCCTTGTCTAACAACCCACTCCCAGGCAGAGTTTACCAAGGCTGGCCTTTTAAAAATCAGTGGACTGAAGAGCACACAAGCCACTGTGGGCTGTTGGTCTTCTCTGCAAATTACCTTTTTATATTTAAATATTTACAACTAACAAAACACTCTCCCTTTGTGTGTGTGTGTGCATCTTCAAGCTGCCTGCCATCTAATGCCAGCCCCATGGATTCCATGGCAAGGAATCCTTCGAGATGGTTTTACCAGGTCCTTCCTCTGAAATAGAACCTAGAAGGAGAAATAGTCTCCTTCTTTGGAAGTTTTTAAGCAGAGGCTGGATGGCTATCTGTTGGGAACGCTTTGATGGGTGTTCCTGCATAGCAGGGGGTTGGACTCGATGGCCCCTGGGGTCTCTTCCAACTCTATGATTCTATGATTCTATTCTATGAAATAGAACCTACAGTGCCTTGGTATTAATTGGCGGTCTCCCATCCAAGGACTAACCAGGGCTGACCCTGCTTAGCTTGTCTGATTGTGGAAGCTCCAGCCGGCCCCTCCCAGAACTGCAAACCCCAGGATTCCATAGGATGTTGAAAGTGGAATCATAGCGCTATAACAGGCTAGTGTGGAAATGGACAAAGATAGAAGAATAACAGAAGTGAAGTTCCCACATGTTCTCATCAAGCAGCCAACAGTCTTTTTTTTTTAACTGAAAAATCAAAAAGGGGGTCTATGATTGCACATTAAAATTGACCATATGCATGCTTGTCTGATTGGAGGCTTTAACAGCCTTTATAGTTAAGGAATGGCAAGAAAAAGCAGGATGAAATTATAATTACCAAGATAGATGGATGGATAGAAAATGTGGCACCCCAAAAGGAATGCTCCTCTGCTCCAGACAGCTTCCCTATATTTCCCTGAATCAAAGACCCTCGCCTTCCAAAGATATCCTGTAGATCTGGATGAGTATAACCACTCACAACCCTAGCCTGGCCCGTGTCTGGTAGATCGTCCGAATCAGGTAAGAGTAGATTTCACTTATTAGCACAACCGCTCCAGCAGCTCACACACACTTCCCTACTAATCTGTGAATATTTGCATAAACTTTGATCTAGTGCTAAATTTTCTGCATCCCCAAAAAATGGGAGAGAAAAAATTGTTTTGCATAGAAGGAACAATGTAGGCCAGGTCCCAGCAGAGGCGTTCCGTTTACAAAAGCAAAGTGTGCCACTAACCTATATATAGAAGTCGCCGTCAGCCTCAAGAACCTTCTCTGGTCTGCCCGCTGCCTCCTCTTCTGAAAGGATTGTGATACCAAGCTCGCTTCTGCCTGGCCTGGGTGGTTTTCCTCAGGTCCGGATTCCCAAATGAGATGAAGAGGATGAAGAGGGAGGTGCTGCATTTTCCTGCAAAGCAGGTGAAACTTCTTAACGTGGCTTTTGCGGATAGCAGCCTCCCTCCTCTATCAGCCAGCAATGAGCGACTGATCACCACTAAATGCTTACTTCTGAGTAACTGACTTGAAACCTGGTCACTTGCGTGCTGACTCCTAGTCTTCATCGGTTGATTCAATGGATCTATTCTAACTGGGGCTGATGAACAGGATCCAGGGTAACACCAGTGGAATCACCATGGAATCAACAAAGAGAGGATGGATCTATCTCAGAATCCTTTGCCATCAGCTGCTGAGATTTCCTAATTAAAAAGCTTCATGCAGGATAGCATCATAGAATCATAGGGTTGGAAAAGGTTAACAAAGGCCATCTAGTCCTGCCTGCTCTCATTCAGGAATCTGTAATTCAAGCACCCTGGAAAGGCATATTTCCAACCTCCATTTAATGGCCTTCAAGTCGTGGAGAGTCCATTCCACTATCAAACAGCTCTTAAAGGCCATTTCCGCACTACGCTCTTATAGTGCGATTATTGCACTTTCAACATCCTATGGAATCCTGAGGTTTGCAGTTTTGGGAGGGGCCCGCCCCTCCCAAAACTGCAAGCCCCAGGATTCCATAGGATGTTGAAAGTGCAATAATCGCGCTATAACAGGCTAGTGCAGAAATGGCCACAGTAAAGATACTCTTCCTAATGTTTAGGTGGAATCTCTTTCCTTGTCATTTGGATCCTCCAGTCCAGGTCCTACGCTCTGGAGCAGCAGAAAGCAAGCTCAGTCCCTCCTCTACAGGACATTCCTCCAGATGACTAAAGATGGTTCTATTATGTCACCTCTCAGTCATTTTTTTCCCCTCCAGCTCAACATACCCAGCTCCTTCAGCAATTCTTGATGGGGCTTAGTGAGGTAACTATTCAGAGGAGATCAATGTCTCATGTTTGCTAGTGCACACGTTAAAATCAATACCGGCTGGCATTTGGCTTAGCATTTGTATGTTTAATTTCTAAAAATTAAAGGCGAGGAGGTTAAAGTTTGCCTGGAGGGGCTGTACCTTTGGGGCCTCTGGCAGGAAGTGTGCAGTCCTCTGTATACTTTTAGGGAAGTAACCCCCACTGAAGAAAGTAGATTTACTCTGGAACGAGAACACACAGGATTACGCTGTGAATCTCAGGTATGAGGAAGCTGTGTGCCTTCAGGTAATTTCTGGTGACCCTAAGGTAATCTTTTCATGGGCTACTTTGGCAAGATTTGTTCACAGGCCCAAATGGTTACGCCATTAGTCAGATCCTGAGTAGAAATGATTCGCATCAGCCCCGGCCTCCTGAAGAGACAGTGGGCAGATTTAGAGCGACTGGAGTTACGTCTTCCTAAGCACCCAGCCGCCTTGCGTGCAGAGCAAGTGGCCCCCGGGGCCTGCAAAACACGACTGCCCCAGCGCGGCTGAAGCGGCAAACACCATACCTAGGGCCTCTGTTCTTTGAAGAAGATACGTGAGTGTAACAGGTGTGTAACAGGGTGTTTCCGACTGCCAGGGCCCAAGCCCAAGGGGGTTTCGAGGTCACAACCAGCACTTTGAACTGTGTCCGCAACAGACCCGCAGCCAGTGACATCGTGGCAACAAGGAGTTTCTGCCCTTCCTAAGAAGGAGAACATTTGGCTCCGTAGGACACATTTTAAATGATACTGAAGTATTCATGCAATTGTGCTTAAATCAAAAGGGGTGTGTGTGTGTGTGTGTGTGTGTGTGTGTGTGTGTATACACGCTACCTTGCCAGAATTGTGCACTCAAGTGATTCATTCCTTCCCTACCTACCAGGGTTATGGCCCATCCCACTAGTGTAAACAGTTGAGAGCAGACTTTGCACACACACACACACACACACACACACACAAATGCTATTTCCCAATTGCACACCTATTGCATACACTGCCACCTCTTAGGGTTAACAAAACCCCATAGTGGATTCTCCACTCCCCTGGCAGGGAGAACACTGTTCCTCTTTGCAACTTGTCTCTCAAGTATCCGGGCAGCCTGGGAAATGAAATCCCTGCGCCAAGGCGATCAGGAATGCCAGCCAGCTTAGGAAGTTGCAACCAGCCAGCCAGCCAGCCAGGGTGGGGTGGGGGGCTCAGAGCAAGAAGCAGGGAGGGGGCTCCCAGAGAGCAAAAGAATGGCATGTCAGGAAAGGAGAACAACAGATGAAACCGGCTGCACCCTGCCAGCATCATCATTCACGCAGTGGCACCAACACAATGATAATAAGGGAGGGAGCGGCATTAAATATGCAAATGTGAACAGATGGCACCGCAGAATGATGGACAGGAAGGGAAGGAAACATGGCAAAATTCAGAGGATGGCTTGGGTCTTATTCCCCCATCACCACCCATTGCAGGCAGAGGCTGTTTACACATGCGGATTCCACATCCAAAAGTTTATCAGGCCTTGTGTAGTATAGTTGTGTAGGTATGCACAAGACAGATTTGATCCCTCCCAGGTGGCTGGGCTCTACGACTTTGAGAACATGCCTCCAAACTCAACCCTACGGTGTGGCACCAAAGGGCAAAAGAGCCCTTGCAATCCATGGGCCCTTGTTTCCAGCAGTCCATAGAACCAACAAGCAAGGGAGCAGAGGAAAGAGCGCACACACACGCGCACACACACACACACACACAATTCTAGTTGCTCATGGCAATTGATGTTTATCCAGAAATACTCTGTTGCTGAACCTTCGGTTTTGGAAATGTAGAGCTGGAAGAGACAGCAGGGCAATAAGCGCACAACAAAAGCATCCATGAAGGGTGGTCACCCAAACTTCTAGGTTTTTTTGTTTTTTAAAAAACAAAATCCACAGTGTTAAGAGGCAGTCTGTTCCATTTCCAAGCAGCTCTTAGCATCAAGAAGTTCTTCCTAAAGTTAATTCCAAGTCTCCTTCCTTATAATTTAATTCCATTCATTGGAGCAGCAGAAAAGAAGGTCACTCCCTCTTTCTGTAACGGCATCCCTTCAGAGAAGTAAGACCCCACGTACTGGCCAAGAGCTGGTGGGAGGCCAGTCTTCCATGGGTATGGTTCAGCAAGCTTGCTTCCTTGCCAGATCACTCCACCATTGCTTTGTCCTTTATTTGCTCTTGGCCCTATCGGTGAGATTTAACCTTAATGGCCGTTGAGAGAAATAACCCTTTTTTTTCATCAGATCTCAAGCAATTGCAGTGCATGGAATAACAGAAGAAAAGCAGCAGATAATTTATGTAATTAAATGGCCACAGATCCCCTCTGGAATCCTGTGGGTGAGTTACACATGTGCAACTCATCTTGTTCTGGATAAAGCACAATAGACTATTCATTAGCCTCTTATATGCCATCAAAAAGCTGCTCACCAGAAGTTGTCCAGCCCTGCCGGGCACAGCTAAGTCCATTTAAAGGCTGGGGAAGGAAAGGAGGGAGGAGGGTAAGGTGACCACTCAGCATACCATGCTGTTTTTAATTTCTGTTCCAAACTAAGATTTTAACTGGTTTTCATTCCATTGTTATTTAATACTGTTTTAATCTTAATTTTTTTCTGTATTAACTATATGAGTCCCTGCCTGAGGAAAAGGACATATTAATTAAATGATGGATGGATGATGGGATGAGTGGATGCCAACTGTATGTAACTCTGAAGCCAGAGGAAGGAAAACAAGGTTGCTTTCCATCCAGGAGAGCAATTTCATTGTTCCTCCTTCTCCTGGGAAAACAGGAACCAGAAAGGGACACAGTATACCTTCCCACTTACCAGGGACAGTCCCAAATAATCCTTAGCCATCCTACTTTCTCAGCTGTTTTAAAATGTTCCAGTTCCTCTCTCCTTCTCCCACTTTTCCCATTTGTCCTTGGGTTACTTCAGTGGCTGCAAACTGGGTTGAAAGGGAAAAAAGCTGTTTGCTCTCTGCTAACTCAGAGCAGAGAAGACAATCTTGCCCTTCCTGCTCAGCTCAGGCAAAAGCAAACTTCTGCAGACTCTCCCAGCTAGTGTATCCTTCCTCACTGATAGCTTTTTCCATGTTGGCCACAGTTTGATGTTGCTCAGCCATGTGCGTCCCAGTTGCCATCTGTGGCCATTTCCACATGACACTCTTATAGCGCGATGATTCCACTTTCAACCTCCTATGGAATCCTGGGGTTTGCAGTTCCGGGGGGGCCATCCGGATTCCATAGGAGGTTGAAAGTGGAATCATCGCACTATAAGAGTGTCGTGCAGAAATGTTCTGTGAAAGGTATTAGGGCATGGACCCAGTCTTCACTGCTTGGTCGCTTCCCTCCATCCCTCTCCCTGTCCTGGCTATTAAACAGCCATAATTTTTCCCCACGGGGCTTGACAGCTGCCCAGGGTTGGAGCGCATGGAATCATGCCTGCCTGACCCTGGTCTTTACCACAGGCTATCTTCTCTTTTGCAAAAGGATCTCATGGAAACTCACAAAAGCCTAGAGAGGCCTCTCCCATCTCTTGTTGCTTTCCACAGTGTGTCTACAAAAGAAACAGGATTGTGCCTTTCTGTGTCTGAGAAAAGAAGCAGCAAACCAAGGCACAAGGCCTGGGGAGCATTTCCTTCCAGCCCTGGAATCCTACAGTTCTCTGAGAAAGCAAGAAAAGGAATAACTTAACTACCTCTTCCCACTCCTAGTTTTTATTGTGATGCTTAATATATTGCTTTGGTTCCTCCCATTGCCTACAGATTATACAGGTAGCAATAAACAACTCCCAGGTCTACACAGCCTGCTAAACTTTTTGGTCTGTGGAAACCAAAGTTGCTTGTAAACGTAGAGGCCAGTGAAATTATCTCTAAACAAACATTAAATCACAGCCTCTGGGAAACAGCTTGCAAAAGTGCCAGCACCAGGTTTTACAGCTCAGAAGTAAATCACTTTTAAGAGAGTAGCAACTTTTTCCCTACTGCTTGCTCCAGGTAAGGCATTGGCCATAACTGTCAGGATACATACAAACTGAGTTCTCAGGTACAAAAGATATATAATGTTACTCACTTGGAGCCATTTCCACCCTGCAGTTGCTAGAAATCCACTCCATGCACTGCTTCAAGAAAAGCTGCAGTCTGCTTCCGCATTGGCTTTAGGAGGAAGGGGACGTCACCGCCGAAAGAGAAGATGGCAGCTCTCGGCAGCACATAGCTGGTGCTTCTAATGGCAACCAGTGCAAGTCAGGGTCATCCAGGCCATTGTATTTCTAATTTCTATGAATAGTTGTGAAAGCTAGGCAGTGAAGCAAGCCAACAGGAAAAGAATCAACTCATTTGAAATGTGGTGCTGACGGAGAGGTCTGCAGATATCATGGACTGCCAAAAAGCTAAATGAATGGCTCTGAGAGCAAATAAATCCTGACCTTTCCTTCTGCCACAAGTACTGAACTGTCTTTGGAGTAGTCCCATCTTTCTGAGTAGGGAGTAAGTGTGAAATAAGCCAACAGTTCAGCCTGGATCTTGTTGTTAGTCCCAACCAGAGTGGAGCCATTACTTCCACTGGTTGACCTACATGTTGAGTTACCATGCAACCACTGATTCGTAGAATCATAGAATCCTAGAGCTGGAAGAGACCACAATGGCCATTGAGTCCAGCCCCATTCTGTCAGGCAGGAACACACACTCAAAGCACCCCCCAGCAAATGGCCATCCAGCCTCTGCTTAAAAACCTCCAAAGAAGAAAGAGACTCCTTCATGCTCCATTGAGGCAGCAGCACATTCCACTGCTGGACAGCTCTGACCATGAGGAAGTTCTCCATGATGTTTAGGTGAAATCTCTTTCCCTGCAGTTTGAATCCACTGCTCCGTAGAGTCCTAGTCTCTGGAGCAGCAGAAAACAAGCTTGCTCCATCTTCAGTACAACATCCCTTCAAATATTTAAATATGGCTATCATGTTACCTCTTAACCATTTTTTCAGAGAGTCTGTTCCAGGTGAGACTCACAGCCAGGGTTCCGACCATGCAAGCACTAAAGGTAAGTGCCCTAATTTCTCACCTACGCTGACCCTTGTTTTGCATAAAAGTGTCCAGGCTCTAAAAATAGAGGAACCCGATCTGCATATCATGCCAGTGTTTTTCACATATCTCTTCATGCTGTCAGTGAAGCATATGTTCAGCCTGTTCTCTCCATCTCTGCCTCTCTGAATAGTTTTCACATTTTTAACTACAATATGTTCACATGTAAGAACAAATGTACAGAGAAGCCCGTATATTGAAGTCCTGATTTGCTTCGCATCTGGATGCAGCACATCAGCTACGCCCCTCCTTTGGGTTCCCAAAACAGTCAACGAGAAAAGTTGGAAATCTCAGGCTAAGTTTTGTTCTCTGCTTGGCACAAATTAACTTGGTGGGCGGCCTAGGACAGGCATGACTTTATTTATTTATATTTTTGCATTTTACCTTCTTACCATCCATCCTTCCACTGCATTTGCAGCAATCAGAGTTACTGGCACATTTTTCTTTTTCTTCTTCTTTTAAATCAAATCCAACAAATCCACCACCAAAGAAAAGGGGAAAAAATCATCAGCAGAAAAGAATGCAATGTGCACAATCAGTCTACAAAAACGTTGCAAAAGAATCCTCAACGCAATAGTTCAGACTCCTACTAAAAAGGACAAATGAACAGGTCTTAGAGAAACCCAAGCCTTAACTCTCCCTAGGAGCCAAAATCTGAGGCTGTCATACTTCAGACACATCATTGGGTGACACAGAGTCATAGAATCATAGAACTGGAAGACACCCCAGGAGCCATCCAGTCCAGCTCTGTTCTGCAATGCAGGAAGACACCACCAAAGCCCTCCCTTTGAGAGATGGCCACCCAGCCTCTGCTTAAAAACCCCCAAAGAAGGAGACTCCACCACACTCCATTGCGGCAGCATATTCCACTGCTGGACAGCTCTGATCATCAGGAAGTTCTTCCTGAGGTTCAGGTGGAATCTCCTTTCCTGCAGCTTGAATCCATTGTTCCTTGTCCTAGTCTCTGGACCAGCAGAAAACAAGCCCATTCCCTCTTCAACACAACATCTCTTCAAATATTTAAACATGGCTATCATGTCCCCTCTTAACCTTGTCTTCTGCAGACTAAACATCCCCAGCTCCCTAAGCCACTCCTCACAGGGCTTCATGACTTCCGGACCCTTCACCATTTTGGTGACCCTCCTCTGAACACACTCCAACTGGTCAATATTCTTCTTGAATTGAGGTGCCCAGAACTGGACACAGTATTCCAAATGACATCACTCATCAGAAAATATGACAATGCTTGATAAAGAGGAAGGCTTCATTACAGGAGGATTAGTTCAACCAAGGAAACCACAACTGCCTGAGATTTTCAAATCCTGAGCAGGGCTGTTGGTGATCAAGGAGGCTCTTGAAGATCTCTCACTGAGAAGGTTGTCATAAGTCAAAGTGGACTTGATGACAATTAGCAACAACATGATACTCAGGGAGCCTTCTTCTGAATGGAGAATCATACTTGGAGCATGTTTTAATTTTTGCGTAAGAAAAACCAGAGCGATCATTCTTGGTGTACTGTCAAATGTTGATGGTTTGGTTTGGAAGAAAGGAAGGAAGGAAGGAAGGAAGGAAGGAAGGAAGGAAGGAAGGAAGGAAGGAAGGAAGGAAGGAAGGCAGGCAGGCAGGCAGGCAGGCAGGCAGGCAGGCCGGCAGGCCGGCCGGCCATGGCTTGCATGTTGCTCACCCCTGATTCAATACAATTTAAGTACACTCAATCATAACAACACATATCTCACTCAACCTTATCCTTTGTCTCCAAACTGTTATAATTGATAAATTATGCAATAGCAATATGAGCTTGAGTGGCTTATGCAATACTTTACATGACATTTTGGGGATTATGGGTGGGGGGAGAGTTCATAATGATGTATTGTCAGTAACTGTTAGCATGCTTAAACATCTTAAAATCAAGAATTATTATAAAATGAAACTGAAGAAATGCATGGTTACAGGAGCAAACAGGCAACAGGTAACAGATCCAGCCATTGCTGCACTGAGTCCTGCTTGCTCCTCTCCTTCGGCTCCTCTGCAAACAGCTTTGTGGCTTTCTTCCCAGCTCCTAGGAGCACTGCCATTTCTCTTCCCTTTCCTTCTTTGCAAAAATCCAACAAGAACCCATATCTACCTCATTGAACCAACAAGAGTGACAGGAACGAATGAGGACTGTGTGAAAGATCATTCTTTTCATGGCTGGGAAAAGTGCTCTGGGGCAAACATCTGTGATGAGAACCAACTGTGTGCTGAGCCATCCATGTGAGCAGTGGAAAGGAAGAGCAGGAAATTGTGTCCACCCTCCCATCCTTCGCTACATGAGAAAGGAATATTCCGCTGTAAAAATAGAAACTGTTTTCCACATGATGGATTGTGAAAGCAGGGAGGGAAGGTGCTTGTGATGTTCCACCAGAGGATGGAGGTCTCCAGAGAGTTCAGCCTAAATTGCTGATTATGGGCTATATAGCCTTCCAAGGCTTTGGTCCAGACAGACCACATCTCCTTCTGTGAGCCTACCTGAGTTTCAGGATCATTGGAGGAAGGTTATCTCAGTGCCACCATCATCACAGGCACGTGTGATGAGAACGTGTGAAATGGGAATTTCTCAGTGGCTGCTCTCAGGTGATGGAAACTTCTTATTCAGTTCAGGACTTCAAGGGAAAGAAAAGAGCACAGAGGCTGAGAAGGCCTATTCCCAGACTGTGCTGCTCCTTTGCTGTATTGCCCAGGAGAACTGAAATGTTTCTGATCTCCAGAGCATAAAAACATAAGAGGAGGTCCTTTGGATCTGTCCATCATATGTATTTGTATGTCTTCTCGCTCACCATCTGTGAACAGCTCCCCATTAGCCAATTCTTGACACAATCCATGCTGTCTCCACCAGCTGCTAGGCCTCCTTGGGTCCCTTGGATCTCACAACAGATTGTGGAGTCTCATGCACAGCCTTTTTTGCCCTGTTTCTAAATGTGTGAAGCAAAGAGGGGGAGTACAAATGGAGCAAAGCAGTGCGTAAATGAATGGATGCAGCAATGGGTGGTGGCCTCGGCCCAAACTTTAAAGGAGCTAATGTTGTCTCCTCCGAATATGTTCAGCACCATGGATTTCTCCTCAAAACCAGGATTCACCAACCCACCCATGTGGCAGCCACCAACTGTCACAGCATGTAGCCGATCAATATTATCTTGGACCACCCCTTTCTTCACACACACAGCACCAGAAGATTTCCCCACTATAAATGTCCAATGGATAAGAGCATAGTGTGATTTTCAAACCCATCCATGGAAGAATTTTTCCTGGAGGCCTTTCCTTGCTATCTGAATCCTTCCTCATTCAGTGTTTTCCCTGCAAAAGAGCCCCATGGCACCTTCTTGTTCCTTGCACCCTGGCTTCCCTAGCGACTCTTTTGTCAGCAAAGAGAGGGACACTGGAATGATTGGTGGAGGACAACAGTGCACAAATCTGTTGGGAAAAAAAGATTGAAGATGCTCTCAATACAAGGAAGCCTGTCTGTTTCAGCCTGGCAAATGCCATTAATTCAAAAAGAGGTGAGGGAAAAAATTACAAGAATATTTAGCACCGGGACAATGTTTCTTTGTGCTTGTACACTGCTTAGCAAAACCCCAGCAAGCTGTAATCTCTCCTGGTTCCTATTCAACAGCTCCCCAGCCATCAGGTTGTTGCACTCTCAGAGCTACCTCATTAATAATCTTGCCACAGGCAGAGGCCTTGCGGTTGCAATGCTCTTTTAGTGGAGGATTTCAGCAGTTGGTCAGACGGACGCAAAAGCTGAGCCCAGGGCTGGTGAAATGTAGTGGAACAGCCTCCTAGCTTCTCACCCAGTGGCAGCCAGGGAGTCCCTTGTCTGCAGGGGTGGTAAATCGACTGCGGGCTTCATTGCAGACACTGAAGGAGAGCCTCTCCAAGGTGCTGAACCCAATCATCTCCAAAACAGGTTCAGCACCTTGGAAAGCTCCGTTAAAGCCTGGATCATCTGGCCTACTTAGTGCAGTGGTTCTCAAGCTGTGGGTCCCCAGATGTTTGTGGACTTCAGCTCCCAGAAGCCCCAGCCACTATGGTCAATGCTCAGGGCTTCTGGGAGCCGAAGTCCAAAAACATCTCGGGACCCACAGGTTGAGAACCACTGACTTCGTGGCTGCGGATGGCCCCCTATCTCAGAGGAGGAGGGAACGGGCTCCAGGTTTTAGTCCAAAATTTAAAATATCCAAAGTTTTGAACTCATTTCAGGAGGAACAGAGTTTAGCACCTTGGAGAGTTTCAAGTTCAGACCAAAACCTAGAATGGACTCACTGTCCACACCAACATGGGCCATTTCTGCATGAAACTGTTATAGCACTGTTATTCCACTTTCAACATCCTATGGAATCCTGAGGTTTGCAGTTTCGGGAGGGGCTAGCTGGCCCCTCCCTAAACTGCAAATGCTAGGATTCCATAGGATGTTGAAAGTGGAATAATAACGCTATAACACTCTAGTGTGGGAATGGTCGTGGAATTTAGTGATTCAGATACTCTCATCTGGATTCTGCTGGACAGAATCCATCTTCCAGTGGCCCCAACTGGGCAGTGGGGCGGCGGGTGGGGGGAGAGATTTCTCAGCCCAGAGAGCCTCTTTTCTAGCCAAAGGGATCTGGAGTGTTGGTCCAAGTAGGATTCCTCGTGCAGGAGCGCAATGCTACTACTACCTTCTTGTTTGAGGGGCTGTAGCAGATTTTAAAAGATAGGATTTGGGGAGGGATCCATCTTGATTCCAAGCCTGGAGAAAAATCAGGATATAAATAAAATAAAGGGATGGAGGATGGCCCGTCTGAGGAGAAATACTGTAACCCATCAGCTGAATGGGATGCTTTCCTCTGCTGGAGACCACCTGCTGCATTGATTTGCAACCCATAAAGATTATTTTACAGCAGCGATGGGGGTCAGTTTTCAGTTCCAAACAAAATCCTAGGGAGGCCTGAGATGCAAAATTAATGCTAGCCTCTTTGCCTCAGCTGAAAAGCCCTGGAACAAGCAAGCTGTGGTGTCCGCCTGCCCCCAGAGGAGGCCTCAGTAGTCCTTTTCCTCTCCCTCCCCTCTTCCTCCCCTCCCTCTTTCCTCTCCTCCAGGTGAGATTGCAGACATCTGCCTCCCCCTCCACCCGCCGTTCTCAGCTTCCCTTTAATGGATTCCTAGGCTTTATTAAACTGTGTCAGCGGCTCCCCCGGTAAATAGTGAGCCTTTCCTCTCCATTGCACTGCATTGATCGCAGGGGGACCTGTAGACCTGAGATAAACTTTCTCTGCATTTATTTTAATAACTTCTCCTCTTGTTGGCATGAAATGTGACCAGACTTTTTAAGGAGAGAGAGAAGGCCGGAGGGACACATCCGGAAGCCTCTGCTCCACCACCTGCGAGAAGAGGCGGAAGCAGGGGGCAAAAGAGGGAAGCAGGATGGGTGGGAGTCCTGGTCTTCCAGGAATGGGGCCAGATCCTTCCTCTCCCCCGGCACACAGGAGGCTGGGCTACATCCACGAGGGGTTTTATTGCAGACTTTGGAGCAGCTCTGCGAGGTCTGATCCAAACCCCACGCAAACAGATTCAGCACCTGGCTTCCTGTTAGTGGCTTCTGAAGGCATTAAGGCTAACTTATACCAGCGCAACTCACTGCAGAGGTCAGAATCTCTGCCAACCAGAGAAAAGACTGTGGAAGCTTTTGCAAAAGAGTGGGAGGCATTAATACGTTTTTTATAAGAAAAAGAGTACGATGTGTTGACTATAGGAGTCAGTAATTAGTAATCTGAGAAGAGCAAAACAGGAAAAATATGACTGATATTTGCAATCAGAGAAGTACTTTTGTAATACATAGAATATTTGAAGCCTGTGTAGGTAAAGCTGGAAACATTTTTTAAAAAGATATTTGTATTGTTTGTTAGTTGTTGCTGTTGTTTGTGTTAAGTAGCGTTTGCCGCATTTGGTCTAAATGCCATTTATGAGTAAGTTTGTTAGTTTAGAATTTGTTTAAAATCTTTAATAAATAAAAAAATCTCTGCCAACCTTACGCAATGACCAACCCCACTCCCACAAAAACACCTTTTAAGCTGCTGCAGGTCCCCCCAGCAGGAGTGTGTGTGTGTGTGTGTGTGCGCGCGGAATAGAGCAACATAACCTTCCCCCAGCCAGTCAATGGCCCTGCAAGTGGATGCCAGCCAGTGAGGTGGGGGGCCCAGGAGGACTCTGAGAGGGCACAATGGTGCCTGATGGAGCTCTACCTTCTGTCAGGCCCATGCATGTCCAGGAGCATTGCAGCACATGGCTGAAAGTCAGACCCCTGCACCAGTGGGAGCAAAAAAGCTAGAACCTTGTGGGTGGCTTATGCAGGTGTAAGCCCTGATTACACCAGCATAAGCAGTTCAGTGCTTGGAGACATGTGGAACCATCTCATGCAATGCTTTTTGTCCCCTGTGCTCAACAGCAGGCAGATGTCTTCCAGGAGCAGCAGCATCCAACCCCACCCCAACCCAGCCACAGGTTGGCTGCAGGAGTGCACCCAAGAGCTTTGCACCTTGCCCCTACACATCTGGGAAAAAGGAGCAGCCTCCATGACCTGGATCATTGGCAGAAGTGGGTGGTGGAGCTTTAAACTCCCATGTACACATGCACACTTGCAACAGCATCACCAACAGCCTCCATCCACCCACTGAAGACCCTGGAGCATGAATTCAAATTGCACTGTGGGTAAGCCAACTCTTCCTCTTGCACCTGACAGTTGGATCTCAAGAACAAAAGAAACAAACTTGGCTCTGGCCTTCTGTGGGCATTATGTGCATTTGGAGGCTTCTTTTGGTCTTTTGAAGCTCCAGGCACACCTGAGAAAGAGCACGTCTTTCCAGCATCTGCCCTTCTGGCTTTGTGTGAGATTGCCGGCCCATCCTCGGCCCACTATCTCCACCTAGAGATGGAAAGGGCAAACGTACTTCTCCTCCTTCCAAGGTGACCTGGTGGCATTCTTCAGGCTTCACACACAGAGAGAAAAGGGGAGAGATGCTTTTGCAGTTCTGGCCCCGTGCCTCACTCTCTGCTGCTGGTCTTCTCTGCCTCCCCTGCCCTGCTGTCTCTCTGTCTCACACACACAAATGTTCTTCGGTGGAAACAGGGCTGCTCTCTGGAACACAACAGCTCATTCCGGCTTCCTCCTCTCCCTTTTTGGAGAGAGGATGGCAATCCTGTGTGCCGTTTCATCCCATTGGCCATCTGGGCCAAAGCTCCCTCCAATTAATTTGCCAGTCCCCTGGGCGTGCTGCGGGGGAATTGGAACATGAAAAAAGAATGTAAATCACATCTTAACAGACTCATGAAATAAACAAATGTGTGCAAGCGCGCGCACACACACACGCACGCACACACACACACACGGAGCGGTGTCCAAGGAAAGTTGACTGGCCTTCCTTCCACAGGCACGAAAACACATCTCTGCTCAAGACTGTGGAGCCCCTTCTTCCAGCAACGTTCTCAGTGTAAATCTTGCTTATTCCTGTCGAATGTAATTCAGGTGTTATACAGCTCTGTCATTTCTGCTTCCCAGCGATGCCAGTCAGCCCCAGAAATAAGACAGGTTGGATCTGCAACATGCCAAGGGTGCTAAGTTAATAAATGCCAAATCATGGGTGCACATTTGTTGAATCATAGAGGCAGGGAGGATATGGGGGCCGATGCAAATCATGCTCTTGTTCAAGCACAGCCTAAAAAGCAATGGCAGCCAGCGCCTTTCATGTCAGGCGAGGCAGTGAATCCACTTCAGGCTTTCCTTTGAAATTTCATTGAGCTGTCTAAGGCACTGAACTCCTAAATGTGAGATGGCTTCACTACCCCACTGACATGGAAGCGTAGGTATGATAGGTTTGAGGCTGTTTCTAGAAAGGTTTTCCATAGCTGTGACAGATATGCCTCCCCAATAAATAGCATATTTCTGCCTCCTGACCTTTCTCTTTTATTTATTAAACTTATATCCTACATTTTCTCCAAGGAGCCCATAGTGATCACATTGTTCTTCATGCCTTACCCTCCCAAAAACCTTATTGGTTGTCAGGATGCATAATCCTGCCATATGTTGGTCTGCCGGATGCATATTGAAATGGCATATTGTTGTCAGTGTAGAAGTAGTTGCTGTAGAGCTCCAATAAGCTTCGTTGTAATGCTGCAAAGTATCCAGCATTTGTGGTCCTTGAGTGTTTCTGCACCACACAGGTACATCAGTTTGATACCACTTTCAACTGCCATGGCTCAGTCCTATTTCACCCTGGGATCTGTAGTTTGCTAACCGACTTCGACTTCTCTGCTGGAGAAAGCTAGCGGGTTCTTCTATGCTACAGCTCAGGTACCCCTCAGTGTTGGTCTAGGCGACAAGACTAGACTGATTGTAATCCTCAGTCCCCCTCTTCCTGAGGTATCTTGGGAACTGTAGTTCAGAGAGAATGCTCTAGTTTCCCAAGCTCTGGTCCTCCATGCGTTTTGAACTTTAGTTCCCAGAGCCCCAGACCACTAGGCCTATGGTCAGGGATTTTGGGAGCTGTAGTCCAAAAATCTGAGGATCAGACTGAGAACCACTGCATAAGAACAGAATATTCCAAGTGCCCCCACCAAACTACAAATCCCAGAACTCCGCAAGCTGGAATTAAAAGTGGTATCACAGTGCTATGAAGTTTATAGTGAAGATCCCGCCCTCCCTTTACCATAGACCTGCTGGTTGAGCAGCTACAACCGTATTCTTTCAGAGAGCTTTTGGATGGGCTTAATTACTTTTTGCTTGTTAGCTCCAGTCCCTTGTTTGTTCCTTTCTTGTGGCTGTTTTTAAAGCTTTTCCATCTGAGGCTTTGCAACTTGCCATTTGTGAACCTCTTTTCCCAATGTGGAGGGGAGACAGAGAGGGAGAGAGGGGATTGAATTGTTTTAGCCAAACAAAGCATGCACGGAAACCTCTGGAATCTGCCCTCGGGGGTTGATCCCGTCTCCTTTGCCCCCAAACGAAAGCTGGCAGGGGTGTTGAACGCCCTCCCCTTTTGATGCCCTGTCAGGAAGCAGAGCTCTGGCTCTGTAATTATGCTCAGGATGAGTTTCAAGGTCGCCCAGATCAAACGGCCTTCAAACGAGGCGCACGCCTGCCATTGTCATTCATGTTGTGATTAAAAGGGGGACGCAGTGGGCAGCCCCTGTTCAGCAAGCCAGAGCTCTCTCTTTGCGTGGGGGGACGCGAGGGGGAGGGCGGCCTTTGCTGGGGAGCTTTGAAGGCAGCAATCGTCGCAGGGCGCTTTCTGCAAGAGATGAAAGATCCCGCTCTGCCTTTGCACCACAGCAGTGCAAGGGAGCAGCTGCAACGTAAGCCGGCAACAGAGTGGTCGGTGCAAGGAGTTAAGAAGCAAAGGGGCTGGGCGTTTCCCTCGCCAGGGGATGAATCCACCCTGGATTTTAGTCTGCACTTCAAAAGAGCGATTCAATGATCGTTGCTGCTGCTGCTGCTGTTGAGTTCCTTTTCAAGTCATTTCCAACTTAGGACAACCTTAGAGCAAGCCTATCACAGGATTTTCTTGGCAAGATTTTTTCAGAGGGCGCCTGCCACCATTGCCTTCCTCTGAGGCTGAGAGAGTGTGACTTGCCCAAGGGTCCCCTGGTGGATTTCCATGGCTGAGCCCTGGTCTCCCAGAATCCTCCCCCAATGCTCAGACCTCTACACCGGGCTGGATCAGGTAGATAGGTCATGATAGATAGATAAGCAGGTAGATAGATAATGATGTTATGCACTTTCAGCTTGACTTACGGCACCCCCTCCTACAGTTTTCTTGGCAAGATTTCATCAGAGGTTTGCCACCACTGGCCTCCTCTGAAGCTGAGAAAGTGTGACTTGTCCAAGGTCACCCAGTGGGTTTCCTTATCCAAATGGGAACTTGAACTTGGATCTCCTAGGCCAACATTCAAACCAGTACAACACTATAGCTCTTGCTATCCAAAGTGCTGAACCAACTTTAGGCACTGGAGAGTCAGAACTTTGTATACAGCCTTTGAAATTTGGACTAAAACTCAGAGCGGATTCACTGCCCCAGGGGAACCACTGGCACAGTGGGGTTAAGAGGGCAGGGCCGACCTTATCATTAGGCAGAGTGCAACAACCACTTCAGAAGAAGCAGATGCGGGCCTACTGGTAGACCCAACAAGGGTAGCCCCTTTGAATCAATGGGATTTACCCACATGTCAACTCCCCTTTCAGCTATTGGGTCAGTGGGTTTATTTTAACTGGGACAACCAGTAAGATTCAGACAGTAGGGTCTCAAGAAAAGGCAACCAGTTTCCCTGAGTTTGCAGGTCTTCCATCTTTGTTTCTGTCAAGAAACAGAAAATAAACCAAAACACAAACTGGGAGCTGAGCTGAACAGGAATGTGCGCAGTTCAGCAAGGAGGAAAGCTTGATTTTGCAGCCTGTGTCAGTTACATACATTAAAAAGATGGTGTGTGATGCAACTTATGTTGCACCTTCTTATTACTTTTTATGGTGTTTTTGCAGCAAGATTGATTCTGCTGGAGAGGCTGCAAGGCGTGAAACCATCTCAAGGTACCGCTGGCCTGCGGAAAATCTGATTCAACAACGCTGCTGACTTCTGAGACTTCACGGCACATATACCCGTGTACATTCTAGCATATTCCTCAGAGCCAAAGAAAACCATTTCTTTGTTTTTCATGAGAACAACAATTTTTAGGAAGATGAATTCTGCCACTATGGTCATATCTGACAATCTTCTGGCACTCACAAAGAAATAGAGGGGACACCCAGCCACTAAATCTACTTCTTCCTGTGGGGTGGTAGTTTTGCAAAACTCTTGATAAAGAAAGAAAACCTCCCTCCACCATCTCTTTCAAATCTACTCCAGAGCCCACGGAAACAAAAGTTCTCCATGTTGCTACAGCTCATAAACCTGACGTTATGTTCCCACGCACAAGTGCAGAAAATGTCTTTCCCACTCATTGCTTAATTCTACTTAATGATATGTTGCCAGATAAACTAATTGACAGATGAGCCAGGAAACATCAGACTGTTCTAAACGGAGAAAGGAATAAAGAGGAGAAAAAACATGTGTGTGTGAGTCTGCCTTTGTGTCTCTGCACAAGTCTCTGCATGCACAGAGATTGGATGACGACTTCCAATAGCCAGGCTCAAAGCTTTGCTCAGATGTGAAGCTCAGCCAGTGACCGTGGATTGGTCACACACCTTAGCCTACCTAACAGGGTTTTTGTTAGGATAAAATAGGAAGTGGGGAGCTCCACAGTCTCTCAACTGAGCTCTGTGGAGGAAAGAGGAAGAAAATTCTAACCAAGAAAGACGGGAGGCATGCAACATATCCGCCAAGAGACTGCTAGGCCCTCGGTGGATATGGTGCATGCCTCCCTTCTTTCTTGGTTAGAATTTTCTTCCTCTTTCCTCACTGGTGAATTGCAGCACTGCACAAACCAAACGTGCTCTTGCATCTGCAAGCACAATGTGTAACCATGTACAATGCTTATCTGTGCAAAACCATGTGCTCTATATGCACCATCCCCCTTCTGCAATCCTGAAATGAACATGGGTATTCCTTCTTAGACAGAAATGGCCACGCTTTGGGGAAACTTACACAGGTGCAAGACACCAGCAGGATTCTGGACCAGATTTTTGCTTCCAGCTCCCAGTTGCCACCTGGGCAGTTCTAAGCCTGCCACCCGCTCACCTGCCACCCATCTTCGGGCTCTTTTCCTCCCTTCCCTTTGATTTGTGCTTTCTCTGTGCCACTTTTTCCACAGCTGGTTGCTCTCCTGACAAGAAGAGGGTGGATGTTTCCAGAGCTGTCAGATGCTGGCATCTATGTTGAAGAGCTTTATGGAGAAGAGGAAGAAAAAGACCAAATGCGAAGGAGATGAGGGGGCAGGGAACCTCAAGTGTGGTGTTGCAAAGGAGTTGCAGCTTAGGAGTTTATCCTGGAAGGGAATTTTCTGAGCCACCCTCCGGCAAGTTCCAACATGAGTCAATCAACTCCAGGGTTAAAGGGGGAAAATTGCTTTATGTTTCTAGTTTCTTTATCTCTTTGTTTCTCACAGAGCTGGATGGCCCCTTTGAAGCTGTCTGCGGTGCTCGCAGTCTGTGCCAGGGCAAAAGAAGGAAAAAGCTACACCCCCACTCCCACCCCCACCCCAATGCCAGGCACAGGACTGGTTACTCTTCCGGGAGCATGAGTGACTCTCTTGTAATCCAGTTTTACCAGACGCACTTTCCAGATACAAGCAGCATGGAGAACCCGTTCGTGCAAGGCAAAGAGGCAGGAATTGAGATGCCATGTGCCAGAGCCATTGCTGTGCCTTTTTAAACACAGTGTGGCTATCATGCCATGACAAAACAGCAGCAGTGGCCAGTGGCTTCCATACCCATGAATTCACCCTGGGTTGCAGCCCGAGCTTTAATAAGAGATGTCCAAATTGGTGAATGCTAGCCCTCTAAAGGCTCAAATTATTCCTCATTCTCTACAGCGGCAACTGACTCTGTTCATGTCCAGATTTCTGTTCTAACTGCAACCCATCAAAGAAGACAAAGCAAGGTTGTAAACCAAGAAGCTAAAATGATCTGCTACAGCAGAGAGGGAAGGTGGGTGTTAGGACACACGGAAGACTTAAAACACATAAAAAGGAAGAACCGTTCCATGGAGGGATGGAGAGGAAGAAGAGGCATTCCTTTGCATTGAACTTCCACTTCAGAGTTATGTCAGCTAATATAATATGTTTTGTTTTAATTATTTACTTAATGAATGTGATTTACCAAAAAAAGAGGGGGGACCCACCTGAGACCCCCGAGCTCCTCCCTGCACCCTCAGCCATGGGCCAGAATTTTTTTCCAGCTGCTGCCCCTCCAGGCTTCCCGCTTCCCTGAGCTTCTCCCCCTTTCCCAGTCCCCTTCTTCCTCTGAATGGCAGAAGAGTTAATAAGGAGTGCTTTTCTTCTATTCTACTCAGGGTTGTGATGGAAAATACATTGGCTGGAAGTGAGACAGAAATCAATAGCCCATTCCATTTAACAGGGCCGCTGCCGGAGTAACTAGAGAGAAGTGGATTAGGTGCAACCTGTTTGGCTGACCCAGGTGGGGGCTCCGTATTCCAGGGCGGCCCAGGCGGACTCGCCTGCATCAACAGGGACCCCCGCCGGTTTTTGTCTGTCGAAGAATAAACACCCAAAAAGCACATGGGGGTTGCAGACTCGAAAGACGTTTGCATTGTCTGGCTGGGGAAGCCCTGAGGACAGCATTAAAAGATCTGTGATTGCTTTTTGCAATATTCCTTGAGGATTTGTTTTCTGCAGGGTGGCGGGTGGTTTGTATGTGTGTGAATGGAATCAATAGCCTTGCCAAATTAACGCAAGCATAAGATGTGAAGGCAGCATGTCTCCAGGAAATTTTTGGTGAGGAGGGAATTCTGGATTAGACCTCCTTTCCTTTTCCCCAAGATATTTTGTTGCACCATCACATAATTACATAAATGTCTCATCTCTCATTCTGGGAGGAGGATCTTCTTGTGCAAAATCATGTCTCAATTTGCAACTGGAGCGGGCAAAGTCCAAGTCCAGCTAGAGAAGCCTAGGCTTTAATCCTGCTCTTAGTCTCAACTGAGTAGAACTATTGAATCAACTGGATTTACCTATGTCTTGACGCACCATTTAACAATTGATCCACTGAGTCTACTCCAGCTGGGACTAAACAATGTCATTCCAGACTTTATTCAATTGTCTAGTTGTAGAGCTCTGAATCTGAGTCATAAGACAGGACAGGTTTATTGGGCTAACAAAATGGTTACCTTTGTGGCCAAATCCAGCCAATACAGATGGAGTTCTGGGACTGGCACCTTGTGGATAAGGGCAGGATGGAGAATGGAGAGGAGGAAGATCCAAATCTGTTGCCCAGGATCCTGAGGGAGAAGACAGCTGTCAAAAGCTATGACAACTTTGCATGTTAATAATACTTACAATTTGGCCAAAGACTTAATGCCCGGCCTGTCAATAACAGTGACAGAAGCTATTATGGAAACAAGATTGGAATATTTCAGTCGCGTCGGCTGCACCGAGGCTGCAGCTGGGACGGGGCCTTATCTTGGATTCATGACATCGGTGGGGCTGCTGGGAATGGGCTAGATAATTGCAGATGAGATTAATTCACTCTGTATAGATTTTTCCCTTAGTGCATTTTAATTAACTGTTTGAATCAGCAAGCCTTTCCCCCAAAACATTGTTACATCTTTATTAATATTATTATGGCACTTTTTCATCTTGCACTCTCTCCCTCTCTCTCTCTCTCTCTCAGTCTTGCTTACTTTCTCACACAGACACAAGGATGTTCGATCTCTGGTCCCTTGGTTTCTCTTGGCTCTTGGGCAAGAGCAAAATCTGGACTCGTGTTCTTCAAGCTTCCTTGTACTCTGTGGCCCCAAGCCCCATCATCATCCAAAACAAACTGCCTACCCGTCCCCATATCACATTACCTCGTGGTCAGTGGCAACTGGGAGCTCACAGGTCAGTGGAGAGGGTAAATCACCTCCGGGAATATGTGGTTCTGAGCCCTATCCCCAAAATACGTCTGCGTGGCTCCTTTGACTTTGAACAAGCTCCCCAACATGCAGAAGCCATTTTAGGGATGGAGTTCATTATGCAGAGAACTCCTTCACAGCTCAGGCTGAAATAGGCTGAACTTTAGAGAGGATATCCAAGGTGAACAGAATCCTAGCCCGCAAATAGGTTCAGCACCTATAAAGCCCGGAGTGGATTCACTGCCCCACTGGCACGGGAGCCAATACTGCCATGGCTAGTAGTTCTTTTCCTGCAGAATGTGTCATGGCTCACTTGTATTCCATTCTCAGCATTTCTGGATTTTGATTCCCAAAATTTTTCAGACAGCATGATCATGGGAAATCCTGGAGGTTCTGGTCCCCGCAAATACTTTTTTCTAAGCAGCTGGCTGCAGATATTTCCCACAATGTACTGTTCTGGTACCTTTGCACACATCAGCCCAAGTGGAAGCCACACTTGGGGAAGCTTGGATGGTTGCTTCGCAATTCTTTTGGCACAAAGCAACCATATTTTGGACATCCCCCCCCCCAAAGGAAAAAAAAAACCCAAACATAATGGCACAATGTAGCCAACCATTGTATGGGCCTCTTTGCAAGTCACAAAAAGGCAGAATGCTTCAAAATCCTGTCTTATCAGGACTGAGCAGGTTGGTGGGCATCCACTACCCAGTCACTCCCCCCTGGCATCAAGAACAGCCAAACAAAGGACAAACTCTCTGCCCATGGTTTGTTCAGCATTATGCCTGCGCTGGAATCCCTGGTTCCATGTTCTGTTGACAAACTGGAAGAGAGAACAACAAGCCAGTTCAGATACACTGCTAAACAAACTGTGGTTTCCTCATTTGTTTATCTGATCCCATTGGCAGGAGGAAAAGAAGCTCGGCAGGAAAAATCAGGCAATGTTTGCTGGCACACTTGTGTGTTTGCAATAAGGCAGAACAACAAAGAATTCAGCTTCATGGTTACATCCAAACAGACCTACATACTATAATATACCACTTTACCTGCCATGGTTGCATCTGATGCAATCCTAGAGTTTCTAGTCTGGTGAAGCTCTGCACACTAGGTACCGTGCCTCGAACTACAAATAGCAAGATTCAAGAGGATGGAGACATGGCAGTTAAGCAGAACTATAGGGCAGTAGGTGTATCATGTGGAAAGGCCCTTCATCTCTGGAGGAGCAGAAAACAAGCCTTGCTTCCTCTTACTACAGTTATGCACTTCCTCAAAGGAGTCAGAACGTGGCAGGTCTCAATTGCACAACCAGGACATCCTTCAGACAGTGCGTTCTGCTCACAGGTTGTGACTCCTCTGGGTCTAGACCAGGCATGAGTGTGGCCTTGAGGCCATATATAAGCCTCCACTGCTCTTTTTCTCCTTCACTGCCTTTGTGGGCTCCTTGCTCAGCCTTTTTGAAATGCTGCCAGGCCTCTAGCGGTGGCAATTCACCTCCTAGATATGTTGCAGTGGAATTTCTGCACTGCTGAACATGGGAAAATACCCATTTTTCAAAACCAGCTGTGGAGTTTTGGGTCATGTCAAACTGGCCTTTGATCCAGCCTCTTGCACTGTGGGCAGCATTACAAGGGTGCAGCTCTGGGTTACATTGTGAGTTTGTATTTTTTTATATATATAGGCTTGCATAAGGAGTTATCCAGGAAATCTTTATGCAAGCAACTCCCCAACAGATTTCCAGAATTTGAACTGTGTCTGTTTGACTGTGGCCCAGCAAGGAGGCGTTGTGTTTTAGTATTCCAGCCACTTGTCCACTCACGCAACAACCAGCCTCAAAGCTGAGAGCTGTGCAAGAGAAGTCCGGTTATAATGAGAGCCCTTAAGTGGCTCCCAGTGAGGCCCTGGGATGCCATTAAGGAGGGAGGAGGGCTATTAAATGCAGCTGCCAAAACGCCAAAGTCATGACCTCCTCCAATGTTTGTAGCATCTGCTCCAGCTGCGTCTCTTGCAAGCCGAGCAGCCCCGTCTGTTGCCAGCCGGCTTCAGTGGCAAGCTGTGCAACCGGCCTTCTGGCTCTCTCCGCTCAGAAGCCACCTCCATAAACATTTGTTTTAGGGAAGCTGCAGAAAGTACAAACACTCCTGTTCTCATGGTGAGGGGAAGGGTGAAATTTATTTAGATGTTGACACTGAAACAGACTAAGCTACAAATCTATTTGAAATGCATCCCCCCTCGCAGGGCCGGTGGGCCCCATAATCTCTGCACAAAGTTTAGACAAGTGCCAGCTGTCGAGCAGAGTGGAATTTAGAAGAATCAAAAGCCAAGGTTGGTTGAGGGCAACACAGAACTCCCTTCCTTGGACACAGAGAGGGATCTTCAGCTCCAAGAGGTGCTGCTAACCCCCAACTGCTTCCCCTAAACAGATCTCCTTAAAGATGTTGGGAATTTAGCCTTGTCAGCAGAAAACAGGAGAAAGTTCCTAAATCTTCAACAGTTGTGCAGAGTGACGGGGAGGAGGGGGACAGTTTTGGAAGGGGCAAAATGTCAGGTTGATTTCACTTTCCCTACCATGCCATCTTAATGCCATTCTAATGACCTGTAATGTTTTGATGTTTGCTATTGTAACAATGCCCTGTGAATTCACTATGCACTCTCATACCATGTTATTTGCTGTTGGATGCCATGCAATGCTTGTAGTGCTTTGCTGTCTGATGCCACGTAAGGGGTTGGATGGGGCTTATAGAAATGGAATGAGAAAAACGTGTTTTGGGAATGAAGGTATGTTATTCTAACAAAGTGTGATAAGGGGGAGAACAAAGGCAGGTACAAGGTCTGTACCCTGGCAAATGGGAAATAAGCCTGGGAGTCATTTTAAAATGGAGTCATTTTAATAAATTGGCAAATAAAGGCCTCACATGTGCAAATTTGTAATGTTACTGCTTATAAGACACCACAAATCCAATAGGGCTTTTAGTCTTGGCAGTCGCCAGAATATGCCGTTGTTACCCTGAAGTTCTTGAATAAAGCTTTTGCAAACTGGTCACTGTGCCATACAGCCCCAATCCGTGATACAGCATAATTAGTGATAAATATGGTTTAACTGGCATTAAATAAATATAAATCTTACACTTATGGCTGAACGGCATATGGCAAAGGACTCTGGCTGGGAGCTTTGTGCTAAGACAGACGACCCCAGCATGGCCAGGTCATAAATTCAAAAGGATTAGTCAGAAAGCCTTGGCACTGATGGGCTTGCGATAATCTCCCCAATGAGTCAACCTTCAAGTACAACAGTGAACAAAACTGCCTCAAAAGAACAACCGATGGCCATCAACCTGTCACCTTTTCCTGCAAAGGTGAGGTTGTTGCCTCACCTGCCCAGACATTGAGAGGCTGTCACGACTCCCATCAGCTCTTTGTCACCTGAAGTCAAGACCATCAGTCCATTCCGGAGCCCTTTTGTTTACCCCGCCAGAAAGCAATTAACACTTTCCCCTGTGGATGCCTTTCAATTATCATTTAAGCTGCTGGTGAGCTTAGTCCCAAAGGACTGGGCTGGCTTGACTGTGAGTGGCTTTTGCTGATGTAAATTCCCCTACAGTGGAGCCAACTGTATATGTGGTGCATTTGCGCATTGCACATTGCAATTGTGCATTTCACATCTGTTTACACATCCAGTGTTCTCCGTGCAACTGAACATGTAAACAAATGTGCAATACACAGAGTTACTCTCCCTCTCTCTGGTTTATGATCTTGGACTGTCACGTTGGGAGTGACCAGAAATGATCCAGGCAAAGCCCTTCCTGTTCTCCCATCACCACCCAACACCCAGGGATCGATACATGTTGTCCATCGAGGATAGGACACAGGCTCAGAGCAAAGCACGTGTAGCTCTGTGGTTGCCTCAGCTGGACCAAGGATCCCTCTCCACAGCACAGGCAGCTTCACTCTGGTCGTTCATTCACTCACCATCACAAGTACATTTTTTAGGTCTGAGGAGTACTCTTAACGATTCGATGGAATTGATTAGTCTGTTAAAAAGCAAAGGATGATTAAATGGAAATCCTCTAACGGGTTGACTGTTTCTTAACCGCTACTGATGGCCAAGTCATTTTAATCAGCAAAGGCAGATCAGCCAGTAAGGCAGTGTTCAGTTTAGATTGCAAAAAAAAGGAGGACCTGTTGGAAGGACAGGCCAGCTTTCTGCTTTCTCCTGCCTTAGGGCAATCCAAACAATTGAACCAACGCCAGCTTTAAAAATAAGGAAGTGAGCCATTAACTCACATTCCTCCCACAAGTGCATTACAATATTTCTATACTATTGAATTTCTATACCATTTATGTGAGCATTGGCTCACCACTCAACAGTGGTCATCTTTAGCTGGGGTGGGAAATTGGAGGGACCAGCCCTGCTGCCTTAGGCTTGCTACTTGCTAGATTGAGTCCTTTTGCACAGCTGAGAAAACAAAACCTGCACAGCGACAGCCTGTCCACACTAGCCTGTTATAGTGCTGTTATTTCACTTTCAACGTCCTATGCAATCCTGGGGTTCCCTCCCTAAACTGCAAACCCCAGGATTCCGTAGGATGTTGAAAGTGGAATAATAGCACTATAGCAATCTAGTGCAGAAATGGCCACAAAATCCGCAACTGGCATTGCTGCCTCTGTACCCAGGAACTCACAGGCCAAGACCTTGTGTTTGGGCATCATCCATAGGGTAATACTCCCCATCATCCTCTCCCATGGGATGTTGCTAGGGTGGAGGAGAGGGGAGCAGCTACTGAATAGTGGGGTCTGCTTCCCTTCATTTGTGTAGCTCTCCAGACACAGGGAAGCGGCACAAGGGAACAGCCCCTTGCAGGCCATCTGAAACAAGATATGTACGCACATAACCTGGAATTACGCACACATGAATTGCTAGCAGGATTCCAGCAGCAGCGTTCTTCCGGCCTTTTCATTCTCCCCAAATCTGGTTGTGACTCAGAGTAGTAGCAGCACAGATGCAAAATTGCATGCAGGCACGCACTGGTTGCTTCTTTACTGGTTCCAGGGAAGGGAGTGGTTGGAAATGAGGCTGTTCTAAGAGCAATTAGCTTTCTAATTAACAAAAACGGTGATGAGTGCCAAATGGGTGTTTTGTACACGAGATAGATGGGCCACTGTCCTCGTTCCAAAGAATTAACGTTTATTTCCTATGAAATTTTAATATTTTTTCCAGCATAATGAATGGCTAATTTATTATGAATTAGAGATGATGAAAACATATCAGGGGTTTTGTTGACAGCACAAGAAGACTCAATGACTGACTTGTCCATTAGCAAAGGAAGACTGATCGGCAGGGCCAACTTTTCCCAACCAAAGTAAAGAATCCCTTCCCTACCCAGCCCTGCCCTGCCCATGGAGAAGTCATCCCTTCCAACGGGGTGTTAAGAAACTGACATCTAATCTTAGGCTAACCCTTTTTGCCCTGAATGTTTTCTAATTCTTAAGATAGTTCATTATCTCTAGATAGGTTTGAAACCAGGCATTTATCATCGTCAGTAATCACTGACATAGAAAGGTGTTTGCAAAGTGCTATGCCATCTTTGATGGTATTCGCAACAACCCTGTCAGGTGGGTGTTTTGGGACAGAACTGGCTGTGGTCCCAGACCTTCCAAGGCTTTACTTGGTATCAAGAACTGACCCATATCACTAGTTTATGATAAACTTCACTGTAAATGGATATCTAAATGGATCCATCCAGGGGGTTTCAGCTGAGGGAAGTATCACAGCATCCTTTCAGCAGCAGGGAGTAGAGCTGGGTCCATAACGAATCGTATCTACCCCTCTCACCTCAGGGACAATACAACAGATCCCACGGTTAGGGTCCCCCAGGCTGGGGTGGCCCCCACCCAGGGTGAGCCAACCGGAGGATGGATCTCTGGCAGGTTATAGAAAGCAGAACTAAGAAAAGGAAACTGAACTCTGCAGGAATGAAGTTATCTCCAGTCCTAACAGCTGTTAGAACAATTCAGGCAAGTTGTTCCCAAGAAAGTTTATTCCCTGGTCAGCTCCCAGCTTTGATCTGGTGTCCCATTCTCAGTTCCAAATAATTCAAATTATCAAAGTCAGAAGGTGGAGGTCCCTGGTATCAACAGTCCAAGGTCAGGAAAGCCATAAATCAGAGCAGAGTCCAGAGAGGTGAAGCCACAAAGTCGCAAAAGTATCATAAATCCAGTACTTAAAGAACCAAGTGCCAAGCCAGCTGAAGTCTGCAGTACACAATTTGGCTAGAAGGAATTTCCTGCTTATAAAGACAGCAAAGTCAGCCAACCCCCTGATTGCAGGCGCATTTAACAAGAGTATTCCAGAGCAGTTGTGCTCTTGCTGTTGCTGCAAGGCCAGCTTCTCGCTCCATCCTGGACCAGTCGCCGGAGCCGCTGCCTTTCTCAGCGACTGGGGGGCCTGTCCTTTTCCTGCTCTGAATCCCCTCCATGCAGGAATTCACCATCAAAGCAGGCCCCTGCACGTGTTGTCACCTCCGTAATGATAAACAGATGTCAAACATCATGACCCTGGGGAAAAAAACAGGGAGATGGATTTTCTTCTTGTGCCCAAGCACTGGCCAGCCCATTTATTCTACCAGGGAAAAGAAAGCAAAACATAGAAAGAAACCATTTCCTTTTCGAAGGACAATTGCCATTTCTGTCCACTGCAGGCAATCAGATAAAGAAATACATTTTAACACAGAGAGATAAGGGATATGTGTGCAATGGAATGCAAAAAAAAAAAAAAATGCCCAATCATACTATGAGCCCATTTTCAATGATCAGAACACTGATAAGGAATCCATTAGTAGAGCAGATAACAATGGGCCACGTGTTCCATTGTCTGCGAAAGATGTCTGAGAACAAACAGGGGCAATGCAGCTAAAACCCCAGCAGCCGTAAATACTTTCGTCAAGAGGAAATACATTTTGTTTAAAATAATTCAATGGTTCTTGCGTCCATTGAAAACAGAAATGAAGAAGATAAGACGTTATTTGCCTTTAATGCTAATTCACCAGTAAGACAATGATGAGAAATAATTTTCTCCTCGAGGTGATATGGAGGACTGTGAAATCACTGGGGTGGTAAATAGTCTGAACTTTAAAGGTGCTGAATTCTTCTCTCCAAAATAGGTTCAGAACCTTGGAAAGCTTCTCTGCGGTTAAAGGAACTGTTCTAGATGCTAAACCTATTTGAGAGATAGGATTCCACACCCTGGAGTGTTTCTTCATACTTCAGACTAAAACCCAAAGCAGATTCTCCACTTCACTGGCATCAGAACCACCCACCCACTTCGTTCTCATATTGAAACCACTCACCAAAAAAGTCTCATTTTTCAAATATTTATCTGAACCATTTTAGTTTAGCTCAGATTTAAAACTTCGCAATTTTTCGGAATTATTTGAATATGCATGTTCCAAAAATTAAGACTACACACTGACCCACCCAGGAACCCTTTCACTTTATGCAGTTGCAGTGCCATAATACCATTTTATCCACTCTATCAAATTATGGGAGTAGCAGTTTATGGAGAGGTGTCCACAGCCAGAGAGATCTAGTGTCTCATCCCCAAACTACAAATCCCAGGATCCCCAACAATGCTACCATAGCAGTTAAAGTGGAAGCATAGCTGCATGGTTGTATAGTGTGGTGGGGTCCCAGTTCTCAGACCCCACTGTCAGAGAAGGACAACAGACTCACCAAAAATGTTCTTCCCTCAAAACCATGAGGGCTAGAAGCTTGTTTTCCTTTAGCTTCTTCATTCAGCAGGGTAACATTTTAAATGTGACATAAATCATAGATCATGGAACTTGTGCATCCATAAATTTCAGGACCTGAATAACTTGAATGGTACCTTTACAGACAAGTGAAATTCCTGTTTCGTCATGTAGGACAGATACGATTTCATTTGCACTGAGGTGGACAACTGCCAGAGGTTCCTGGCACCACATTCACCTCCATGAGGCCTTATCTTTTCCTTCCTATTCAAACAAGGCCTCTCATGCGTAAGGGGGTAAACTATGGCAAATTGCCCCCATGTCCCTTAAGAGGCAACGGGGGCTGTCTCTGCTTTACTCTTGTTTTTTTAGAAACCTCAGTTTTGGGCGAGGATGTTGGGGCCCCAAGAACAGCCCTAGGGACCCTATGAGGAGCAAAAGCGACACTTTCCCCACCTGTGGCTTACTGAGATGCATCACTGGGACCAGGACTTTCTTCTTCTCAAGATCAGCAGAAGAAGATGCTCAAGTGCAAAGTCGTAAAGCTGGAGAAAGAAATGCAATGCGGGGAAATGATGCAAAAGCCCCTGGTTTGTGCAATTTTCACAGGTTGTAGAATGCAAAGAAAGCTAATTTCTTTTTTAAAATATATATATATATATACATATATATAACCGTGCATGTAACAACTGTGATGACAGGTGGAGATTAACTCCACCTTCTCTGCTCGGGATCATTCCAGGCTTCCTCCAAATTGCATGTCTCCCCTTGTCTTGTTTCTCCTCCGATCCCTTCCCCAACAAACCGCTTACGGCTGCTTGGCAACCAGAAAGTGAAACTGACAAAACACCGATCAATCTATTTCTATCGTCCCAGTTGCAATAAATCTGAGCTGTGACACAAATTAAATTAAACTTTCCAAATACTTTCAGTTTTATTAGAGAGAAAAGGAATTTTCTCCCCTCCCTTGCACTCCTGGCAGCAAAGAGACACACAGACAGCACACACGCACTGCACACTTCTCAAGGATCAAAATAAATGTACTGCTTGACAATCAGCTGTGTGGCTGATTTATGAGAAAATCAAAAACAACTCCTCTGTGCCCCATTTCATTTGAGTTGAGTACCTTGTGCTACCTCTCTTTTAATAACTCCTTATCCTATTCCTAGCCAAAGGCGGTGGACGGGACTGGGGTGGACAATGGAGAGATGCCACAGTTGGCCCCAGATGCATTCCAGAGAAGTGTAAGTAATCCGGAAATCTAATCTTATCGATTCATCTTTATGAGAGGTTGTACATCCAGGAACTGCTCCCCCGGCCCCGTTTTCCAACTGTGGCCTCCATTTGCTCTCTCAGAGGCAAAACATGTCACAGTCGCTGAGTCTGGGATGATGGAACCCCAAGTGGCCATCCCAGAAGATGTGTTATGCAGTCTTCTTTCCAACACAAGGCCCTTAAATATTGGCCAAGATCCTACATGGTGCTTGCCTCATGAAAGGCACCCACCGCATGGCACAATTATAGCCTGATGAATCCTCTTTAACTTCCACAGCTGCATCCTGGGATTTGTAGTTTGGCAATGCACTTGAACCCTCTAGGTGCAAATTCTACGTGCCCTCCTTAAATTACAAATCCCAGGATTCCATGGGATGCTGTTATGGCCAATAAAGTGAGATCTTAGCAGTATAATTAGTTGCTATTTTCTACATCCTCTGGAATCCTAGGGGCACTTAGAACTTCACAGTCAAAGAGCTCTAATTCTTCCCCAAACTACAGATCGCAGGATCCCATACAATGCTGCCATGGAAGTTAAAGTGAAATCAGAGTGTTGCTGTGGTGTAGCGTGGGATAGCCCTAAATCTGCACTTACATGGTGACGCAGTGTTTGTGCTGCCCCACTCTTGTGCCAAATATGGACATTGTGCAACCAAGGATGCATCTTCCCATGCATCTGTACATTGTTCCATCATGCCATGGGAAATAACACACAGTGGCCAGTTTCACAGTTGGATCATACAGTGGAGTAGCCAGAAAGTCCTCCTCTGTTGACCAGATAGAAGCTAAACACCTTTATACTAGAGACGCAAAGACTACTTGCAATGTTTTTCCCACCCCCAGTGAGAAAGAATACATGGAGTTGTCAAGATTCACCGTTAACAGAAAGAAAAGAAAAAAACCCTGTTGACTGCCAAGGTTATTGACAGCCAAAAGACCAGCCATTTGGGGTTTTCAGTGGCTTTCACATCTCCCTCTGGCCCAGGTCCTGGTGCATTGTTAGGGAACTGAGAATTTTGGGTGCCTGTAGAAAGATGGTCAGATGCCCAAAGTCATGTTTGCTGCTCGGTAAACTGTCAGGAAATCAATCCTGAGACACAGCTGCCTTCCTCAAATCATCTCCTTTTCTATTATTGTTTTTAAAGGTGAATTATGAAAGGTGACAGTAGGTCAAGTGCACAATGTAATATAGTTGGAAATGGCTCTCTTTATCAACAGCTGAGCAAATAACCTGCTCTCGCTCTCTGCTAACACCTGGAGTTGCTGGCCACCTTCTTTTGAGAAATGGATCCTGCCACAGTTACAAAAGAGACCTTATGCAAAGAAAGCACAGATGCCCATGCTTCCCCCAAGAAGCTCTCCTTTTAAGATGGTTCTCTGTCCACATGAAACAGGACTGATTCAGTGGGGCTGCTTCACTTGGGACCAACCCACAGCGTCATGTGCCGTGCCTTCCTCTTCCTCTCTCTCTCTCTCTCCTGCTCTTGCCATTGTCCATCACACTCTGCTTGCAGCCATCATTGGCAGCACCAGCCACAGAATAAAAATTCTGGTGAATGCAACAGGGGAGCCAGAAAAGAGGGAGAAGAAAGTAAGAAAGCTTTGTGCACCTAAAATTTGTATCTGTGGGTATAAAACCTGGGAATTCCATGTATGGTTTACTCATCAGCTTTAGGACAAGTGTGCTGTGTTACTTGCTTTGGTGCAAATAAGCACAATGGTCTACCTTGGAGTGGAGTGTGTGGATTGCAAGATATCCATGGCACAACAATATCTGAGGGACGCTCCGAGAGCCAACTTTTATTTTGCACGCTGGAAGAATCACCTTGGCAGGAAGAGCTCAGCTCCTGGATTATTAGAAAGTAGGTTGCAAGCAGCAGGGAACAAGGCAGTGTTAAATAATGATGTACTACACTAGGTTAATCTAATTTGTTCCCCCGCTAATAGGGCATGTACATGGTAATAAGCAATATCATGCATGGAGTTGTGAAGCTGTCATTGATGTAGGACTGTGGAAACCTGCTTGCTCAGCCCCACAAATTTGTGTGGAGGGCATGGGAGAAAGAATGTGTCTCATCACTGGCCAGTAGAAGATGGAGCTGGCTGTGCATATCTGTATGTACAGGAAAAAAATGTCTATTGCAAAGACCCTGGGGATGCAAGGGGTCTCTGGATGCTCTGTGTGCATACCTATATCCACTCAGGTCCAGGGATGTAAACCTTCAATTAGTCCATCCTGTAGTTTTCTCCCCCTGCTCCACTGGAATTTTTGGACAGTATTTCTGTGTAGAAAATGTGGGAGTTTGTGCAAAAATGGCATATATTTTTCTGAATAGAAAAATGGTCAGGAACACTTTGAGCTCCTCCATTATTATAATTCCTTGTCCGGCCAGTATGGTGTTAGGACTGTGGAATACCAGGGTTCGAATTCCCCACTCAGCCACGGAAACCCACTAGCTGGCCTTGGGCAAGTCACCCTCTCTCAGCCTCTGAGAAAGGAAATGGTGGCAGACCTCCTCTGAAAAAACCTTTCCAAGAAAGCCCCGCAGTAGGTTAGCTTTACGGACACTTAAGGTCAGTAGTGAATAGAAGGCACACGACGACAACAGCAGCAGCAGTAGCAACAACAACCCAGAAAGCTTGTCTCTGATTGCAGAAGCATGGGCAGCCCATGATCTTGCATTACAAAGCACGAAATGGCCCTACACAAATGCACACCAAACAGTTTCAGAAGTGGTATACCACTTTAGGTGCCAGGTGCCGCCCCAGAGAACCCTGGGATCTGTAGTTTGGTGAATTGGTGGAATTCTTTACTAAACCATCAATAGTGCTATAGTACATGGTGATAGACTAGAAGCCCACAAGCAGGATAGTCAAAGTACCTCACTGCCTCACCAAACTATGAATCCCATGGTTCTACAAGATGGTCCCATGGCAGTTGAACAAAACTTGAATAAACTATTCTTGTGAGATTGTTGTGGGTTTCCCAGGCTTTGAGGCCGTGTTCTATTAGTATTTTCTCCTGATGTTTCGCCTGCTCTGTGGCTGGCATCTTCAGAGAATCTGATGGCATGGAAGTGAGACAGAGTATATATACTTGTGTAGTCCCCGGGTGGGAGGGAGCAATTGGCATATGTTACAGTTGGCCTGTGCGACTACACAAGTATATACGCTCTGTCTCACTTCCATGCCACCAGATCCTCTGAAGATGCCAGCCACAGAGCAGGCGAAGATCAGGAGAAAATACTAATAGAACACGGCCTCAAAGCCCGGAAAACCCACAACAACCTATGGATTCCGGCTGTGAAAGCCTTTGACTTTACATATTCATGTGAGGATAGGAAAGACCCTGTCTGTTTTATTCATTCCCATGAGGAAGTCTTCCTCTCGATACTACATTCCACGAGTGGAAGACACATGAGAGTGTTCCACTCTGGCTGTTGAAGCAATTAATTGTGGACCCTGAGCTCAAAGGGGATGCCCTCTGCTCATGTTCAGGGACTCAGCCACCTTTCCTTTCCTTTCCTTTGCCACAATGCAGGACTGACGCTTCCCTATACCCCAGGCAGGTCCTGTTCCTTTTGAGAAACCCATGCAAACAGATCATGCCCAAAGTGAAATAGCTGGTGCTGCTATTCTTTCCAAATGGCCACACATGTCTGCTTTCATTGATCACCTGTGGAAGAAATGCTGCAATATTTCCCACCGCCAAAAAAAAATGGAATCCAATGATGGCCATCAGGGACCTGAGACAATATCAGCAGTAGCTTCTCTCTGTTATAGCTTTGCACCTTTAATAAACTTGGGTAAAAGGAAGGAGCCAGGAGCAGCAAAAAAATTGAAAATATCATTATTTACAAATATATTAGTACGGCCAGTTGGCAGAGTTGGATGTCAGAAAGTAAGGTTTTTTCTGCACTAGACTGTTATAGTGCTATTATTCCACTTTCAACATCCTATGAATCCTGGGGTTTGCAGTTTAAACTGCATACCCCAGGATTCCATAGGATGTTGAAAGTGGAATAATAACAGTATAACAGTCTAGTGCAGAAATGGCATAACATGCCTAGGTGAGAAGCCCAGTCTGGCCACCTGGATCTCCATGGGATAAAACCGAGAATATGAACCACATGGAATCACATGTCCTGCCTCTGAGCACTGTGCTATTTAGCATGCCACACACACACCTTATTTGCCTTCAGGTTTTTTTGTTTTTTTAAAGGCTCCATTTGGTGAAGTGCTTCCTAAATTAGCAACATGAAAAGAGAGTGATTAGAGTACAAAGTTTAAAGCTTGCTGTGTTTCAGGGAGCAGTTCAAAGAAGAGTCAAAACAGGTCAGGGGAAGTAGCAAAGGTCTCCCACACACACAAAACCATTTTTGGAGAACGTCAGTGGAAGAGGACATTGTGACAGCCAGGGATTTCAGGACACTGCCTGGACTGAAAAACCAGGTTTCAGACAGCGTCAAGGGCTGGGCTTTGTTGGTACAGCAGGGAGTTTTTCTATGTAATTTCACAGGCTGTATGATGACTTGGGCGGATTTGCTGTGTAAAGGCCCCTGAGAATCTGTTGTTTGTCTGTTTTAGGGGTAAAGTCAAGGATGCAGCTATAGGGGGCAAAATTGCACCCACCAATAAAAACTCTGCCCCACAAAATGAAATTTTCTTTTATTCTCCAATTTCCTAGCCTCGCAGTGAGTGAGATGTTGAAAATTGTTCACCCTAGGACTCCTCTTCTCTTTGCAATCTTTGCCTTTGCTTGGGCCATTTCCGCACTACACTCTTATAGCGCTCTGATTCCGCTTTCAACATCCTATGGAATCCTGGGGTTTACAAACCCCAGGATTCCATAGGATGTTGAAAGTGGAATAATCGCGCTATAAGAGTGTAGTGCGGAAACGGCCTGAGAGCCAGGGTTCAAGTCTCCTCTCAGCCATGGTAGCGCACAGGGCAACCTTGGGCAAGTCACATTCTCTCAGCCTCAGAGGAAGGCAAAGGCAAACCTCCTCTGAACAAATCTTGCCAAGAAAAGCCTGTGATAGGTTCGCCTTAGGATCGCCATAAGTTGGAAATGACTTGAAGGCACAAAGCGACAACAACAGCTGCCCTGAGTCCCAATGGACAGGGAACGCTGGATACAAATAGATATACACGTATATCATCGTACATCCTACTATCTTCATAATCACCAGCAAATTCCTCAGCTCAGTACCTTAGCGGTTCACCAGAAAACTGGAGTGAATTGGTGTGGGAACCACCAGGCAGCACTCGTTGGGACCATCTACTGCATTAAAAGAAATCCTGTGCTCTTGCCTCCTTTTCTTTGGGTTCACTGAGCTTTGCACAGGAGAAGGTCATGGGGCAGAACAAGTGCTGCCTTAAGTATTTGTACACTTGGATTTTCCACCAATGATTTCTCTGATGATTGGGGATTTTGATGCAAAAGCCTGTCGTCCTTGTGTCCAAAGCAAGGCTGCCTCTCCCTGCAGCTCCGTCCCTCTCGCTGGCATGATCTCTCTCTCTCTCTCTCTCTCAGCCTAGCTTCCCTCTCGGATGCTGCCCTGGGTGCCAATTCCATTAACTCTGCTATGATGGAAGGTTTTTAGTCCGGTCTGTCACAGGCAAGGGGGGCAGCGGGAGGAAGGGGCACGCCTCCACCCATCACTCTTGCCTGACAAGGCGACATTACCTAAAGCCCAAGTGGTCCTCCTTATTTATTTTAAATACTAGGGGATAGTTTATTTCATTGGTGCTTGGTGTCTGTAAGATGTCTTTTGCCACAAGGCAGCTGACGTCTGATTGCATGAACGCCCGGAAAGAGGGACGGGGCAGGCAAGTGGAAGACAGCGAGAAAGAAGAAGAAGATTGCATTGGGAGATGGGGAGAGAATGCATATGAGAGGAGCGGGGGGACTGCCAGGCGGCGGAAATGCTCCCCTGCAGTGTTTCTGGGGCATCAAATAATGCGGAGGGAAGATGCATTGGGTGCATCGTAGAACTCCACCATCAACATCATCATCATCATCATCACAATTCCTCCTTTCTTCCAACAGTAGGACTCCAGGTGGCTAACAACATTAAAACAGTACAGATTAAAGCATCCATGAGAGCATAAATATAAAAGTTTAAAAAACAATTAAACCATTTACAAAGTTAAAAACCTTACATATTAAAAGTATAAAATACATTTTAAAAACTACATCAATTTCAAAATAGACTGGCATAGCATCAGGAGCCCATGACTGGTCAATTTGGAAAAGCTTGACAGCACAAAAATGTCTTAACCTGCCATTGGAAGGAAGGAAGGAAGGAAAGGCCAGGCCATCCTGCCTCTCTAGGAAGGGAGTCCCAAAGTCTGGGAGAACCCTCCAAGAAGACCCTCTCCCTTATTCCCACCAGATGTACCCAAGAAGGTAATGGGACAGAGAGAAGAGCCTCTCCGGATGACCTTCTACTTCCCCTGGGCTCAGGAGTCCTTCAGATAACCTGGGCCCCAGCCATAAAGGGATTTATAGGTCAAAACCAGCATTTTATAGATTTCTAGGTCAAAACCAGCATGTTTTGCCACCACAGCCACAACTATTGAAATGCTCTGCTGGAGGTGAGTGGGAAGAAAGTGGGCACAAACTGGGGAAAACGGATGGCGATCAGTTTCATGCCCTCCCCTCCAATTACCGTCTCCTTCATTCACATCACACAGCAGAAGTTTAGAGCAAACGGGAAAACTTTCTCCACTGTCTTTGCTGAGGCCTGCTATGGGCATTCTCTTCCTGGAGGGATTTCCACCCCTACCCCCACCCCCCGCCAATGTCCTCTTCTTTTATTTGTAATTTTTCCCCCCAAACAGCTTCTAAACTGTGATGTGACTAGTAATGAAGAGAATGAGGAGAAATCAATGAAGCAGCCAAGCGAGGAAAAACTAATGAGAATCGGTACCTGAGCCTCAAATACATCCACTTGATAGAAGGAAGCGCAAAGCTGAGAGAGACCCCTGTCTTGACCAGCGGGCAATATTGACTCCCAATAAACACGGAGTATTAAATTAATAACAATGACTTAACGCATGCCTTTGGAGCTCCTGTGCGGGATGAAAGACGCCTTGTCATCACAATAATCCAGAGTGCAGGAGAAATGGAGATGGAGCTTTGGAGATCTCCGTTTCCACTGCTGGGATGCCACTGTCCTCTTCCTGAAATTGTGCATTTCACAAAGTGAGGTTTGCACCCAAACTTTGCACCCAGAGTGAGGTTTGCCCCAAAAATATCCTGCAGCACAGCTCTGCTGGCTGCTTGAAATATACAGTGCAGGGCACCGGTTCTCAACCTGTGCTCTTCCAGATGTTTTGGGACATCATTTCCCACAATTTCCTGGTCCTCGGCTGTGCTGGGGGAGGCTTTTGAAAACCTCATTCTGCCGAGTTCTGACCCAGAGAGGCTGGCTGGAATTTGGTTAGCGAATCCCAACTAGATTGCATCAAATTTCATCAGATATTCCATGATGAGCTGATACGTAGGTAAATCTAATTAGTACAATAATTCTATTCTAGACAGGACTAGCCATAGGAACCTAAGAATTATAGACCTATTTCACTCTTAAACAATGATTACAAGATTTTTACCTTAATTTTGGCAAGGAGAAACGAAGAAGATTCTTGATGCATGAGAATCAATGTGGATTTTTGCCTACAAGACAGTTGAGAGATAATTCAAGATGTGTAACAGACATTTTAAAATATGTAGGGGCTCATAAAGAAAAGCAAATAGTGTTACTCTTCTTGCATGTGGAAAAGGCTTTTGATAATGTGTCCTGGATATTTATGATTGAAGTGTTAGAGAAAAAGAATTTTGGTCAGAATTTTATCTTGTAAATTTGAGCTATTTACTCTTCACAAAAGGCACAGATTCTGGTTAACGGAGATAAAACCAAACTTTTTGAGATACAAGACAGGGTTGTCCACTTTTACCTCTGCTGTTTATATTAACCATAGAAGTACTTAACAGAGCTATTGGACAAGAGGGAAAAAATGAGGCGGTGTTGATAACGAGGCAAGTATTAAGAACATCTGCTGATGCCTTGGTGATTTTCTTACAAGACCTGTTAGATTGTGTGGAAAATTCACTTAGGATATTTAATGATTATGGTGTATTGGCTGGTTTTAAATTAAACAAGGACAAGTCAGTTATGTTGACCAAAAAAAAAAAAATGGCAAAAGAACAACAAAAACTTTCGATGGTAAAAACAGGATTTAAAATCATTAAGAAAGTGAAGTATTTAGGTGTTATTTATGAAAATCAAAATACAGACTTGATCCAGAATAATTATGTGAAAATATGGACATCAAGGAAGATTTACAAAAATGGGCTAAACTGAGACTTTCATTATTGGGAAGGATATCAACTATCAAAATTAATGTGCTACTGAAAATGCTTTTTTGTTGTTATTTCAGACAATATCTATTTTGACCAATGATTTACCTCTTAAACAATGGCAAAAAGTTATTTTGAACTTTGCTTTGCTAGGGAAGAAACCAAGAGTAAGACTTAAGGTTTTGCAACCTGCCAAACAAAGAGTTGGACCTGGGCCTCCAACTGAGGTTGAAAAGGGAGACTTCACTGGTGAATCCACTCTGGGTTTTAGTCCAGATTTTAAATAAGCAATGCCAAGAACTAAACCTGTTTGATGATCAGGTTCAGAACTCTTCTTTCTTTCTCTTTTGTTAAAAGAGAGAGAAGATCTCCTGGAGCCTGTCTTGTGAGGTGGCTGGTATTCTGAGCTGAATGAAGGTAAGACAATGGAAGAAGAATAAACCTATTAACCTGTGGTCAAAAGCACAGCATCCTCACACATCCCTTCTGCATAAAGCATTGTAGGGGTGGCAGGGAGGAGAACAGAGCTTCCTGAACAATTAGGAGCCATTTGCTAATGTGCAAGGTGCAACAGAAAGAGAAAGTTTAGAGAAATGTTCCTGAAAGCTCAGCTGCTGCAGTCAGGATGAACAGACCTGTTTGGACATCTTTCACAAGAGCCTTGCTCCAAAAACTGTAGTGAGGGGAAGCTGCTACTCTCGTTTGTACACCTATAATTCTTTGTCCTGATAGAACAAGCCTGGGCTTAGGACAGATCAGAGAGAGGGAAAGGGAGGAAGCAGCCAAGCTCAGGGAGAAATGACATCCCAAAAGCCGCGGTGGCCACTCAGCTTTCCCTATTGCAGCAAGACATTGAAGTGGTGGGACGGTGGAGTCGGAGCACCCAGGAACAAAGCCTTGGGACTTTTTGGTGAGGGTGGACTAGGACATCCTCTGCCACACATCTCTTGGATAAAAATTTATCTGCAGCCCTCACAGCAGCCAGAAGGAACAGCATATTGCTGGAAACGTTGCAACCTAAGCTATTTTGGTGTTGCTTGGCCTCGCATGGGCAAGACTCATTAGCTTCAGGACCCTGGAGAGCAGCTCCAAAGTGTCACCAAAACCAGGGTTGACTCACTGCCCTGCTAAAATGGCGGCCCCCAGCTGGCCCTGCCTGTGGCTGGAAGTGCCAGGCACCGAACCTGGACGCCTCCACTTTGTATGTAAAGCATACCTACACCTCAGCAGAAGAGAAGGGAGGCCTGGGTGCTTTTTGGTCTTAATGAAAACCTAAATCTTATGAGAAGCACAAATGCAAAGCCAGCAAAGACCTGGAAAGCAGTTTAATTTAGCAGCCTTGCTTTCTCCCCTCTGACAGTCTGTCCTCCTCTACCTTCTTTGATTGTCTTTTTGAGTTCTGAGAGAAAAGAACTTGGATGGCCTTCTCTCCCACAAACAGATTTAACTTCACGTTGATTAGAAATTCACCTCCTTCCTTTCCACCTTTTTTTTTTCATGTTTCCACTGGAAGGGAGGCTCTCCAGCCCTCCTTTCATTCTTTCTCCCCTTGCTCTTTTTCTCTTCCCCTCCTTGATTAAAAAAAGAAGAAGAAGAATCAATATTGAAAGGGAGGGAGGGCGAAACCAGAGGCAGGCAGGCAGGCAGGCAGGCAGGCAAGGGGCTTCTGCTCTCCAGCAGCTTTCCTGGAAGGATGCCATTTTCTTTGCTCTCCAGAGAACACAAAACCCATAATAATATCTGGATGGAAGATGGGTTTCTGGACTTTTAATGCCTTCCGGTGGCTAATAACAGTCGAGTGCGTCTTTCCTCTCAGCCTGACCCTGAACTGATTCCACACATTCTGCCTTCCTAATGCTTTTTCCGGATCCTCTGATCAAAGTGTTTTGGGAGGTGGGTATCTGGGGTCAGCCCAGCTGGCTGTAAAAAGGCAGGCAGCCTGTGGGCATGGCAAAGAGCTTTGTCAGGAAAGGGGGCAGCGGGTGAGACACCCCTGAAGGGGAACATCCCCAGAGGAAGGAAAAATATGCACACAGAGAAAAAGAGATGTAAGTGGCTGCCCCGTCACAAAAGTCATCCCCATCATCTGGCAACCGCCTTTAGAAAATGACATTTTGAAAGCCTTCCTTTTTTGTTACCTGGCACCTGTGTGTCTCTCTCTTCCCAAAGTGGGAAGAGGGGCTGTCCTCAGTGCTTTTAAATCACTTTGAATCTCTTTGAATCTGTTTTCTTTTAACTTGCTTTACTAACATGCGTTTACCCTTTTAAAATCATTTTTATTTATTTCCCAGTCATTTTTCCAATCATTTTTTCCAATTATTTTTATTGTTTACGTGGTTTTTAATGGATTTAGCAGGATATGACTGTTTTAATTAATAAACAAATAAAATAGCCAGTGACTAAAGAACTAGACACTTTTTTCATGAAAGGAGGTCTCTTCTACTCTTCAAGTTTTCCCACATGCACACAACTCACCACTTTTTAAAAAAAGAAGTGTGTGTGTGACTTCATGGCAATTTCCCCACAAATCACGCAGAAAGTTCCCCAAACTCATCAAAACACATAAAACTATTTCCACCTCCCCTCCGCAAGCACCCCAGAAACCTCTCCTACCCCCAAGTGAGGTCTCTTCCTTTTTCCATTTTGAGAGACTGTAGACAAAAGTGGAAATATGTGGGCTTGCCATGGGGGTGAGTGGAGATTATTGGCCCCTGGCCATCACACAGTTGCCCATCCATGGAACAGTGGTTGCCCAGTGACTTCCATGTCACTGGGCGGTGAACCCATCCCAGCTTTTAAAAGAGTCTTTTTTCCAAAAGACAGGCTTGGGCTCCTTGGTTAGCTCCTGCAGAGTTCACACTAAATCCAGGAGCGGATTCAGAATACCTCTGCCCTGCCTCTGCCCTGCCACCCATGGGAGAAAGACAGCCACCATTCTCCCCATTTCCTCTGGCTCTTGCCCTGGGCGAAGAGGAGTTAAGCCACTTTTGGAGACAATGAGGCTTTTGCCGCATGTGAGCATCGCAATTAGCTTGAGCAGCTATGAAATCCATTGACAAACTAAATCCTGTAATCTCTTTCTAAGAAGCGTTGTAATGACTGGATTAGAGTGCTGCTCCTTTGCCACTCGGAGCATAATAGCTCATTTCTGGGGGCGGGGGCGCTGGGGACAGTCCAAGCGCCGTCGTCTGGGTGCTCCCTTCACCCCTTCTCTCCATTAAATTCCCTCGTGCGCTCAACTGAGCCCCAAAGCAGGCTCGACTTCCAGGGGAGAGAGCAGAAGGTGAGCTGGGTCTGTGAAGACAACTTTGATAGGTGTTTTTGCAGGGTTGTGGGGCTGAGTTTGTTTGCTTATTTCTCTGTGTTTGTTTTTTTTTGCTTGCGCTGGCCGTGTGCTCTCCCTGAGCTCACAGCCTAATTGTCAGCTAATTGTTTGTTAGTTAGTCAGTTAACTGTCAATCAAACTAGGGAGAGTTAATCAAGCTAGGGGGAGGAGCCAGCTGGGGGAAGGAGGCTTTATTAGGAACTCCCAGCAGTCTTCTTGCTGACTTCCAGAGGAGAGAGCAGAAAGTGAGTTCCTAACTCCCAGCGGCGCGCGCCTAGAGCGCGCGCAATTTCATTCATCTACTTCAATCCTTCAAGTTCAACCATTCAAGTTTAGGAACAACCAATCCTTATAGCGACTGAACAAATTTAAGAAGAGTTCAACTGAGCTTGGTAGTTAGCTGAGCAGACATAGCTTATACAGCTCAAATTAAGAAAGGAGGCCCAGTTTTTGTTTTTGTTTTTTTGTTCTATTCTCTGTATTATCAAGTATGGAAGGTGAGGGAGCTGCTGCTGTCACCTGTAGCACTTGTGGCATGTTCCTTTTCTTGCCACAAGATGTGGTCGGGTACACCTGCAGCAAGTGCAAGCTGGTCACCTTCTTAGAGGTCAAGGTGCGGCAGCTGGAGGCACGGGTTTCTAATCTTCGTCTTATTAGGGAAGGTGAGGACTTCTTAGATAGGGCAGAGAGGACCTTCCTGAAGACCGGATATGCGGAGGAGCTGCCTGATGAGGAAATCAGTTCCGTGACCCAGGAAAGCGATGCTTGGAGGAATGTCACACGGAGAAGTAGAAGGGCCAGGAAGGAAACAGAGACTCTCAAACTACAGAATCGCTTCAACGTTCTTGGTGCTGTGAATGATGAGGAACACCAGAAGGAGGGAACACAACATCAGCAAGAAGGAATCCAACTTCGGCAACTGGAACTTCAACACCAACAGGACAGCATCCAACATCGGGAAGTCCAGCACTCCCGACCTCAACACAACGCCCAGGCAATGCTGGAAGAATCTGCTTGTCGAAGAACCCCGGACAGGCCTCAGAGGAGGCGAGTTCTGGTGGTTGGGGACTCCTTGCTCAGAGGAACCGAACCGGCAGTTTGCAAACCGGACAAGCTCAATCGAGAGGTCTGCTGTCTTCCTGGGGCCAGGATAAACCACGTAACAGAGAGGCTAGCCAGGCTGGTCAAGCCCACTGACCGTAAGCCCCTCGTTTTGGTACACGTTGGAACCAATGACACGGTGAAGCGCAGCTTTCACCACATCACAAAGGACTACGAGCTGATGGGGAGAAAGCTTAAGGACCTTGGTGCGCAGGTGGTCGCTTCATCAATCCTCCCTGTTCAAGGATATGGTGCACGAAGGGAAAGGACAATAGTAGAGGTCAACAGCTGGCTCCGCACATTTTGCCACCGCCAACAGTTTGGCTTTTTGGATCATGGCTTGAAATTCCAGGAACATGGGCTTCTGGCAAGGGATGGGCTGCACCTCACGAAACTTGGCAGGAACGTTTTTGCAAACAGTCTCACAAGGAGGATTAGGAGGGCTTTAAACTAAGTACAACTGGGGAGGGAGACAAGATTATTCAGGACAAGGACTCGGCAAGTGCAGGGGAAAAAGGCCCAAATGATATTGGCCAAGTAGGAATAGCATCCAATCGTGGGAGGCGTGGAAACAATGCTATGAGACTTGCAGGAAGGGCACGGGGACTTAAGTGTCTCTACACTAATGCACGGAGTATGGGAAACAAACAAGATGAATTTGAACTCCTAGTACAGCAAAATAAATATGATTTGATAGGCATCACTGAGACCTGGTGGGATGAGTCTCACGACTGGAATGTAGGAATAGAGGGGTATAGCCTATTTTGTAGAAATAGACCAAATAAGAAAGGAGGAGGAGGAGTGGCCTTATATGTCAAGGATGTTTTCACCTGTGAAGAGATCCATGACTTGAACACCGGAAGCCAGGTCGAGAGCATCTGGGTAAGAATTAAGGGAGCGAGAAACAGTAGGGATATTATAGTGGGGGTTTACTACAGACCTCCAAGCCAGACTGAGGACCTCGATGGCGCTTTCGTAGACCAAATGACTGCGCATTCAAAAAGGAGAGATACAGTAATAATGGGAGATTTCAACTACCCGGATATATGTTGGCAGTCAAACTCTGCAAAGGCGGCAAGGTCCAGCAAGTTTCTTACTTGTCTTGCAGACAATTTCATGGTCCAGAAGGTGGAAGAGGCGACAAGGGGATCAAATATTCTGGATCTGATCCTGACCAACAGGGAAGACCTTGTTAATGACGTAGAACTGGCTGGATACTTAGGAGAGAGTGACCATGCCCTATTAGAATTTGGCATTCAGTGGGGAAGAGAAGGCAAGTGTAGCCAGGCACTCGTCTTGGATTTTAAAAAAGCAGACTTCTGTAAACTGAAGGAGCTGCTGGCTGAAATCCCGTGGTCAAGAATAGTCAATGAGAAAGGAGTTCAGGAGGCATGGGAGTTCTTTAAAAGGGAGGTACTGAAGGCACAGGCTAAAACTGTGCCATTAAGGAGGAAAAATGGAAGGCACCTGAACAAACCAGAATGGTTGACTGAAGAGCTCTCAGCTGAGCTAAGTATTAAGAAAAACACGTACAGGAAATGGAAGAAGGGGGAAATCACCAAAGAAGATTATAAGCAAGTAGCCAGGAGATGTAGGGAGAAGGTCAGAAAGGCTAAAGCACAGATCGAACTTAGGCTGGCCAGAGACATTAAAAACAATAAAAAGGGCTTTTTTAAATACGTCCGCAGCAAAAGGAAAAAGAAGGAGACGATAGGGTCACTGCGCAAGGAAGATGGTGAATTAATAACAGGAGGAAGAAAAAAGGCAGAACTCCTCAACACCTTTTTCGCCTCAGTTTTTCCCCAAAAGGATAAAAACACGCAACCTGGCGGTTGGGGAGCAGGTGAGGAAGTGGGGGAAATGCAGCACAGAATAGGTAGAGAGGTAGTACAGGAATACCTGGCCACACTGGATGAATTCAAGTCTCCAGGGCCAGATGAATTGCATCCTAGGATTTTAAAAGAACTAGCAGAGGTCATTGCGGAACCTCTTGCTATAATCTTTGAAAACTCTTGGCGGACCGGAGAAGTTCCGGCAGACTGGAGGAGGGCAAATGTTGTCCCCATCTTCAAGAATGGAAAAAAGAGGACCCAAATAATTATCGCCCAGTCAGCCTGACATCAGTACCTGGAAAGATCCTGGAGCAGATCATCAAACAGTCAATTTCTAATCACTTAGAAAACAATGCCGTAATTATGAAAAGTCAACATGGATTTCTCAAAAATAGGTCATGCCAGACTAATCTTATCTCTTTTTATGATAGAGTTACTTGCTTGATAGATGAAGGGAATGCTGTGGACATAGTATATCTTGATTTCAGTAAGGCCTTTGACAAAGTTCCCCATGACCTTCTTGCAAAGAAGCTAGTAAGATGTGGGCTGGACAGGGCTACCGTCAGGTGGATTTGTAACTGGTTGACTGACCGTACCCAAAGGGTGGTCACCAATGGCAGATTCTCATCCTGGAGAGAAGTGACTAGCGGGGTGCCACAGGGTTCTGTCCTGGGCCCGGTGCTGTTCAATATCTTCATTAATGACTTGGATGAAGGAATAGAGGGCACGCTGATCAAATTTGCAGATGACACCAAATTGGGAGGGGTTGCTAATACACCTGATGATAGGATCAAATTTCAAAAGGACCTGAACAGATTGGAGAGCTGGGCCAAGGCTAACAAAATGAATTTCAACAGAGAGAAATGTAAGGCCCTACACTTAGGCAGAAAAAATGGTATGCAGAAATATAGGATGGGGGACACGTGGCTGGCTAACAGTACGTGTGAAAGGGATCTAGGAGTCTTAATAGACCACAAGCTGAACATGAGTCAGCAGTGTGATGCGGTAGCCAAGAAGGCCAACGCAATTCTTGGTTGCATCAACAGGAGTATGGTGTCTAGATCGAGGGAGGTATTGGTACCACTTTATTCTGCATTGGTTAGACCTCATCTTGAATACTGTGTCCAGTTCTGGGCACCCCAATTCAAGAAGGATATAGATAAGCTGGAGCAGGTCCAGAGGAGGGCAACCAAAATGGTGAGGGGCCTGGAAGCCATGCCCTATGAGGACAGACTTAGAGAGCTGGGTATGTTTAGTCTGCAGAAGAGAAGGTTGAGAGGGGACAGGATAGCCATGTTTAAATATTTGAAGGGATGTCATGTCGAGGAGGGAGTGGGCTTGTTTTCTCCTGCTCTTGAGACCAGGACAAGGAGCAATGGATGCAAGCTGCAGGAGGGGAGATTCCACCTGAACCTCAGGAGGAATTTCCTGACAGTCAGGGCTGTCCGGCAGTGGAATGTGCTGCCACGGAGTGTGGTGGAGTCTCCTTCGTTGGAGGTTTTTAAGCGGAGGCTGGATGGCCACTTGTCGGGAGTGCTTTGAGGGTTTTCCTGCATGGTAGGGGGTTGGACTGGATGGCCCTTGTGGTCTCTTCCAACTCTACATTTCTATGATTCTATGATTCTATGGTTCTAATTTTGGAACAGCCTGGTTTGCATTTTCTCTGTGATTTGCATGAGGATAGCTGCATAGTTTAACTGAATTGCACGGTGCTATTGAAACAGACCATTATTTCTGTAAGACTGCTCCTGTCTGTCTACGTTCAGCATATATGTATTTGCACGTACACTGGAGGTATGCAACTGTGGAGAGGTAGGCCTATTTCACATAAACACACACGCAGGTCACATCAGTTTTTGTGCCAAACCAGAAGTGACATCACACCACTTCTTCTTCTGGAATTCAACTCAGGAATGGCTGATTTTCACACATTTTCGGGGGCTGAGATGGTGGGAAGGGCCCACAGTGTTTTTGCAGCAGTTTGGTTCATTCAGGGGCATTTTTCAGCTGCTCCTTCAATGTTTTTTAAATAAGGGGGTCTGCTGGTTTCCTGGGCGTCTTTGGGGCTACAATTTCTCCATTCGTCTTATACACACCTCGTAAGTACACATTATTAATGTAGACTTAGGGATACAAACACTCATCCGGGGTTCCCAATTCACTCTGTAATTGCAGAAGCTAGATAAAGGTCAGCCTGCAGTCCCCACTTGGGGGCTGAATCCTCACAGCAAAGGCTAGGAGGCAAATTTGGCAGTTTTTCTCTTCCTTCCTTCATCTCCTTTACACACACACCCTTTTTTTGGTACCACTTGATTAAGAGTTATTTCTCGGCCCTCAACCCATGGGTAATGCATGGCAGATATGAAGAGATTTTGAAACAAAGAAAAATGTTCTCCAAAAAAACAAACTTTCTTATGAACACCCCCCTCCCCATTTTAGAAAATACAAACAATGAGAAACTTATCTGGGGGCAAAGGGCATGCCAAACAGCATGGTCAGCTGTGATGAATTCACAAGCATGTACAGTTTTCTGTGATACTTCAGTTGGTCCCAATGAAGGTATTGCTAAATGTGGATTTTGGATTTTTGGACTCAGGGGGCCTCATAACTACTACATTTATTTTTAAGTAAATTAGGTATCTTTTTATTTTTCACAGAAGACAAATAGATGTGAGAGAGAGAGAATGCCGTCACATGAGTCTGGGCACGGGAGAAGTAGAAGTCGTGCCCCCAGCAGCAGCTGGTGTTTATAGCATCTGTGCGGTAGAGAATCCACTTTGGATTTTAGTCCTAACTTGAAGGTTCTGAACTCGAGCTTCAAAGAAATGTCATGGCTCAGATAGCCCTTTAAAGGAGGGGCCCAAGGTCTTGAACCCTCTCTCTAATAGCCTCAGCACCTTGTATAGCTAATTTAAAGTTCAGACTAAAATCTAGGGTGAATTTACCACCAACTGAAATTGAAGTTACCGGCCACCGGCCACCGATGCATGACCTTCAGCTGTTGGGAGAAGGGAGGGAGGCCAGACCATGACCCAGACAGAAGATGAGCTCTAAAGAGGGATTCTGTGTTTGCTAAAGATGGATTTATTGTTCTCCACGCCTTGAGCTCTCTGGCTGACGCTCACCACCGAAGTGTGAGAAAAGTCAGAAAGCACAGGCCTTGTCTGGCTGGGGGACTCCCAGGAGGGATGACAAGGAAGGAGAAAGAAGCTCCTTATGTCTGCATTAACATTTGATGCCTGTCTATTTTTGGCTTCCAGAAAGAAAAATGTTTTCCAGAAAAGCAAGCTCAAACTCAGCTTGACCCTCACTGTTCTGATTCCGATGACAAACCAAGGGCATGACAGAACCAAACAGGAGCTGGGAAATGTTGCAGTGGGGGGAGGGGTGGACTACAATTCCCAGAATCCCCCAGCCCAGCTACGCCTCTCAAAATCACTTTAAAGACTGAATGGGCAGCAGAGGCTGGTGACTTTCATCACAATGGGGTGGTGAATCCACTCTGGTTTTTAGTCTGAACCTCCATGGAGCTGGCCAAGCATTGTAGCCTGTTATGGCATTTGTACCGGGTTCTAGTCTGAACTCCTAGTTTGAGCTATCAAAGGTGCTGAATGGCGCATGGGATGGAGGTAAAAGGAAGAAAGCTTCAAAGAGCTGCAGCCAGATCATTAACAGAGGCTAGTTACTGAGAACAGAAAAGCATCACTGGTCGCCAGTCTGTTTCTGGGTGTGTGTTCTCCAGCTCTTGTCTCCAGAGTCTGGAGATTCCAAGAAAGCGGTAAGTCAGATTCTGGCGTATGGTGAGGCTCTGAAACTCCCTCTTCCAGGTCCCACGACCTTCCAATTGTGGCCAGCTGGGAAGCAACCCAGTCATTGGATTGCCTTTGGGGCTCAAGTGTTTTGCCCAGGGAAGGCTGAAGAGCTGGTCATGGGGCGACCCCTGGCTTCAGCTGGACCCGCATCAGGTTCCTCCCCACTCTTCCTCCATTTCCAGATCAATGCAATTTAAGTAGGCTAGGTCAAATAAAGAAGTCCTCATTTAATCCAACCTTCTGTCTGGTCTGGCCTTGTTATTCCAAGGTTGGTCCTGAATTAGCCTACAGCAGCTGGCATTCATTGGTGGTCTCCCATCCAGGTACTAGTCAGGGCTGACCCTGCTTAACTTCCAAGACCAGAAAGGTTTTAGACCTTCAGGGTATTTCAGTTTCCTAGTAAACACAATACCCTTTGCCTGCCCCTTAAAAGCCCCTAACATCACACCCTACCCCGTGGGCACAGCTACTAAGGGCAGCACGTGCTAGTCTGGGGGTCTTTTTTAGGCCCTGGCAAAGGGTCTGTGACTTTCACCGACACACAGTCCTGGCTGGGGAGGAGGAATCCATGGGCCTGCTGAAAAGGCTGCTAGCAGAGCAAGGCGGAAGGCAGAGAGAGGTCAGGCTGCTGCTCCCTTTATGGAGGCCAGGTAGCTGCCCCGGGGCATTCAGGGCCTGGGTTTTGTTTCCAAAGGAGAGGAATTTTGCTTTGACATTTCCCTGGGTGACTCTTCCCTGCTCCCTGGCTAACAGCGGGCATTGTTTCAGTCTGTGTTTTCAGGGCTAAAGGCAGCACAAACACCATATTTCTCAGTGGTGGTTCTCCCTCGAAAGGCCTTTCTTACGCTGCGCCTTTGAGTTACAGCCGTTTTTGTGTGTCAAATGCACCAATTCTTGCAGATTTAATGGAGTTGCCTTCTGCAGCCCCTCTCTCTGTGCAAACTGATATTTTCAAGATATATCAATTGTATCTACAAGTAGACAGCACAGACATTACTCCTGCAGTGGCGTCTTGTGAACAGAAAAAAGTGCAGAAGACAAGAGGAAGTCCTGTTCTGGATGCCTCAGCAACTGCTTCTCAATTCAGATTTTGAGACATATAGTCCAAAATAATAATAATAATCATAATCAACTTTTCTGAGCTCTGTATCAGCCTTAGTTACTGTGTTTTCAAAGGGTCCGTTTCTTGCCAGTCCTACACCATTAAGCCACAGCTCAGAAAAATGTCCTGTAGCATCCCTTTAGTTGATCATGACAGCTAAATGGAACTTCCCTTTCCAAGGAGAGTATACCTCACATGATCAGATACCAGAAAAGAAACAAATTTATTATTTATTCTTCCAGGCAAGAACGCAATGAGCAAAGATTTATGTCCTTGTTTGCACTCTGCGCTTCCATTCATTCAACAGGCACATCTTGTTTTCCTGTCTCCAAGGAGCTCAGAGCAAAAGCCACGGTAAGGATCTGACTCCAGCATTTCCTAACGTCTTGCCACTCGGAGTTCAGCCAAGAGAGGGCAATTTGCACTCAGGAATTGCAGGCACTGACATTGTAACACTTCTGGTCACCACTCTGAGAAGAACTTGAGAGAAAAAACAGGAGTATTTGTCAGTACTATGGTGTTCTGGTTACTTGCGGGAGGTATTTTTTGCATGCTTTCACACATTTGGGGGATTTCTGCATAATTTGATGGCAAAAATTGCCCCCAAAATTGCACTGATTCCTTTTTTAAAAAACATAAGATGGGGCTTTGAGGGACTGGTAGGGAGCATCAGAGACTACTAAGGTGGGATCCAGGGTCCTCGTCCGATCACCGGCACTTTCCCTCCCATGTTTTAGGCATCCGCTTTTCCTGCAGATGCTTTGCTTGGTAGGTGGGTGTCATGTGTGGGATAACCCTGGCTCCAGAGGACACACTCTGAGGTTAACAGTAGCTAATTCAGCAGATAGTCAGAGGTTCCACCTGCACACTTTCACAGAAGTTGCCAGAACTGAATCGTACAGCAATCATGCATTTTCCTATACGTGATCCATTACAAATTTGTGCATGCCAAGCTTTCATTGGTTAGTAAAGCCTTGCATTTCCCAGGCTGGTGCCTTTCCCAGACTTTCTCAACCCTTCAGCACTTGTTGACTCACATCCTTAGTCCTTCCTGTTATGTCAATGCACCGTGTTCCCATGACACAATTCACACTTATTTTCCTGCTTTTGCTTTCCCACACAGACACACACACACACACCCTTGCCTGGTTACTTCACAGCAATTCAACACATACAGGTATGTACAGGTAGCCTCTTCTACATGACAGCAAGCGTAGCATTTTGCAAGAGGTACGATAATGCAATATGTAACATAAGCATATATATGAACCCAGGCTCCCTTGTACCTGTTCCCATACAATGCTGCCCAAGGGACTGAGCCTCCAGTCTAAATACCAAGGCAAAACCACTGCTCCTTCAAAGTTCAGACTGAAAGCCGGAAGAGATTTGGTACCTCCCCATGATGGCAGCCACCACCCAGCACCCAGGGAGAGTCTGGGCTCGGAGAAATCTCTTCCCCGTCCCCTCTAAAACAGAAAGAAAAACTGCGTCTCCCACACAAAGCCCAGCACACAGAGAGCTGCCCGGCTGCCCACAAAACCTCGCCTGCTTTCATAACCAACTGGCAGCTTTCCCACCTTTAATATTTTTTTCAGCTAATTACCTCTAATTATCTCTCATCATAACAGACAGCATGTAACTAAATAATTAATTGGTGGAATATAATGCAGGGAGAAAGTGTGCCTCATCACACATATCCCTCCCCAGTTGTTTGCCTCTGATTAAAATTATTGCTCTTCTCTCAAACTTCATTTAATCTGTTCCTCCTTTTCTTCCCAGAAAGAAAAGGAGAGAAAAACTGAGTTAAAAGGGGGCCTCGTGGCACTCTTCCCAGGTTAAAAACGAGGCAGAAGAAAATTACCCAGTGCACGCAAAGACTGGCAGAGACTCATTAACTCTCTATCTAAGGCAAGGATGGCTACACCAAATCTTGTTCAACTGTGAGTCCCATCAGCCACTTAACCAGTCGTGCCTGGTGGTGATGAATGCTGGAAGTTGCAATCCAATCATAGCTGTAATAGGGATGTAAATTTCTTTTCCAAGGAGCAATGCATAGTTTTAGCCATTTTCTTCCCACTGTGAGAAAGTCTTGGAAAACTTGCAGTTCAAGACCTATCCTGGGTGAAAATTTGCAAGTGTAAAAACTGGACTCTTCAGCACAGAAATATGCTGCATATTTTGCAAAGAAAGTGATATTTCTGCACAGAAATATTATTTTTTCTGCGCAGAGAGATTATTTTCTTTGCAAAATAAGCATGTTTAGGAATGGAGCCAGTAGTACAAGGAAGAAAGCAGTTTTTTCAGCCCCACAGTGCTAGAAGACCTGATCTCAGCATTCCACAAACTGAGCCCTCTGACCCCCAAACACAGAAAAACTTTACCGTTTATGGCGCTTTTGGAAATTCTGCCCAGCAACAGCCTCTCAAAATCAAAGGAAGATGCTAAATATATATTAGCCAATCATCACACAGCACACATGGAGCCATAGTGGGAAATTGCTAACCAAGTACAAAGTGAAACCTGCTCATATTGAACCTTTTGATTACATTTGAGATTGCTCTTGTTATTAGTAGAAAGCACCAGTTGGCCAGGATGTTCCAGAAATGCTTAATCTCCTCTTCCTTGACATGCATAAGGACCTAACTTTCCTTAGTTCAGGATACCTTCCCTTCAGCATGGCTTTGGACTTACGGCCACTTCTGACCTTTCACTCCACCTTCTCTCAGGCCTACCTGGGGCAAGTAAGAACGTGGTGGCAACTATCTTTGAAGACACCCATTGCTTCTTCTTCCCAGGTGCTAAGTGCTGCATACTTCTTCAAGATACCTGTTCAGAGGGGAATCTACCCTCTGTGATTCATATCCCATGCTCAGCCCTGAATCCTGGCACCGCAAGAAAGATTATCGGCAGCCGGGCTACGTGTCCCTCATGCCGGCTTCCTCTTGTCCCTCCAACTGGCAAAAGGACACATCCTCAAAAGGGTGCATGTAATTGAATTTATGCAAACCAAAGCGGCAGATGCAAAGCCCATGAAAGATTACCACTGTGCAGATGTTCCCAGAACTCTCCGTTGCTGCTGTTGCATCTTTCCAAACCATTCTCCCCCACTGTTCCCCAGGGGCAGTTTAAAACTGTAACTTATAGTACGCTCCGCGATATACCTCTGTCTTTTTTAATCTCGCATGAGGTTTAATGGCACCTACATGCCGCCTGGAGGTACAAAGGCGCCGGCATTTCTGATTAGCTGCCGGCTGGTGTGTTCCCAGTGGAAGAGCAACCCTCCCTTTCCAACCTGGCTGCCTTATGGAAATCTATAGGGAAGACGAGAAGAATGTTTATGAGGAACGCAAACTGCAGGCAGGGAGGGGAATCCCTCCTCTGGGGATATCTCTTTGCATAAAGCACGGTGTCACCCTTCTCCCACCCCATCCTATCATCACCACCACCACCACCTGCAGCAGCACTACTGGAACAGACAGAGCTGCTTTCTACTGGGTCAGAGCCTTGAGGGTCCATCTAGGCCAGTATCACCAGCTCTGACTGGCAGCCACATCTCTCGCCAAGGTTTCAGGAGAGATTCTGTGTTAGCTCCCCTTAGAGATGCTGGTGGTCAGACTTCAGATCTTCTGCACAGGGATGTAGGAATCTGTCCTCAGCTTGAATCAGAACCTTGGCCCATTTTGCCAATATTGCCAACACTGACTGGCAACCATGCCTCTGTCTCCACAGTCTCAGGAGGGATTCTTTCCCAGTCTTACCAAGGCAGGGTGAGGAGCAAATCAAGCATCTTCTTAGTAGGAAGCTGCCTTAAAATGGAGTCAGACCCATCTAACCCAGTTCTTCTGACTCTGACTGGCAGCAGTGGGTCTCTAGGACTTCAGGCCAGCTTCTTGGACATCATTCCTGGTCTTCCCTCCCGGTGGTGTCCCATCCAAGAACTAGCCAGGTTTGGCCCTGCTTAGTTTTCAAAATCAGACAAGATCAGATGTCTTCAGGGTGGCTATAAAGCATATATAGAAAACTGCCTTTCTCTGAGTCAGCCTGGTGGTCCTTCTCGCCTAAGATGATCAGTTCTGATGGGCAGTGGTGGCTCTCCAGGGTCTCTCATAGGGATCCTCTTCTGACCCTACCTGGAGCCCCTGGCCTTCCCCCACTTATTGACCAGACTCAATCCTCAAGCCACGCAGGAATGTGCAACAAACGTGTGTGTGTGTGTGTCTGCCTGTTGACTTACAGAAACCTTGTCAATTTCAAAGGGTTTTCTGAGGCAAGGTATACTCAGAAGTGGTTTTGACAGTTCCTTCCTCTGAAATATAGCCTACAGCACCTGGTATTCATGGGGGTCTCCCATCCACATACTAACCAGGGCTGACCTAGCTTAGCTTCCAAGATCAGACAGGAGCTGCTGCCTTCAGGAGTCCTCATGCTAACAATTCTGCTGTCCTTTTACCTCTAACTGCAGCCAATGTTTCACATAAGGGTGGCCTGAAGATTATTTTAAAAAAGGAAGGGAAAAAAGGCTCAAGGATCCAGATTCAGAGAAACAAAGCAATCTGGTCATGTTGGGTGGGGATTCTGTGATCATTCATCGTAAATAAATAAAAAAAGCCAGCTTCTCAGTCCCTGCGGTGGCTCAAACTGTGAGAAGTCCAGCACTGATCCCTGGAACCAGAAAGTGAAGTTGGAAGGCGGAGGACGAAGAAGTGAGAGAGAGGCTGCTCCATGCTGTTGCCCAAAGTGAAATGGATCAAGTTGCATTTAAAAAAAATTAAAACAAAGAGAGAGAGAGAGAGAGAGAGGGAAAGTATCAGAAGAACAGCAGAAAAGAACTGAGGGCTGGGGCCATCTGCCAGACCCTGCCACTGCCATTGCTGATATTTGGCCAATTTTGAATCTGCCCCAATCTGCCAGACTGATACTGACCTTCCAGCTCATGTCATCGTAGGATTAGTTTCCTCCCTGGACATCCAGCAGGGCAGCATTTACTTCAGTCACTGCTTAAGCCTCGGGGAAGCCACCAGCTGGTTCTGCTCCGATCTGTCAGCGGGGGAAGGAATGTCAAGCAAAGGTTATTGATGAGTTCCAGCTGAAATAAACAGAGTGGCATCGAGCAGGTGACAGAGCAAGCCGGAAGCCACCCGTGCCGTCTGGGACTGATCCAGCCACAGGCCGTGGCCTCGGAGCAGGTCTACCTTGAGAGCGATGGTTCTTGGACCAGAAACAACGGTTGAGAGAACGCTGGAAGTGAGACGCTGGAGAAATGCACGCTTTGGGATGCAGGCAACATTTGCAAACCTGTGCCTCTAGATGTTGTGGGACTGCTCTCCCCAAATTAAGTGTTCCTTCAGCCTCCAAATTTCTAGCATCGGAATAATTAAATTTCATTTGAGCATTTGGAAATAGGGTTTAGGCGTCCAAAGAAGAAGAGCTGGCAGAGTCATGAAAGAAATGCAAACATAGTGAACAGCAGAGCTCTAGGTGTAAACAGTTTTCAGGGTTTCATTTTCAAGGCTAGAAATTTTAGGGCTGAAGGAAAAGTTCATTTCTGGTGCCAGAATTCTTCTCGGGGGACAATGTCCTCATTTTTCCTCTCCCCCTCTGTGGTTTCAGCCCTGTTCCTCAGCTTTATTGCCTTTGTCAACTCCAAATAGAAACCTAATCGCTGTCTAACCCTCAGGGAGAACTTCCTTTGGGTTCCTCTCACCCCACTTTGCACATTCATGCACTTAAATGGAATCTCTGTTCTCTGCCTTTTTCCCTCCCTCCTTCTCAAATATACACGCACACACTATCTAGCCATCCATCCATCCATCCATCCATCCATCCATCTGTCCATTCTTGGTGACCAGTGCCTCCCCTATCAGTGGGATGGAGAATTCATCCCTGGCTTTAGTCCTGCGTTAAAGGAGGCATCCAATGCAGCAGAATGTGGGGGGGCATTGGATGGCCAAATCCCCCCTGACCTCTGGACTTTAAGGGAGCCAGAGCGGATTCAACCACTCAACAACCTACCCTCCACAGCCTCCTCCTGCTGCCTATTTTGGAGACTAATTCCACACTATACTGTCATGGTGCTATTATTCCACTTTCAACATCCTATGCAATCCTGGGGTTTGCCTATAAAGGCCCCTCCCTAAACTGCAAACCCCAGGATTCCATAGATTTTGAAAGTGGAATAATAGCACTATAACAATGTAGTGCGAAAATGGCTCAAGTATGGAAATCATAGAATCATAGAAATGTAGAGTTGGAAGAGACCACAAGGGCCATCCAGTCCAACCCCTTGCCGGGCAGGAAAACCCTCAAAGCACTCCCGACAAGTGGCCATCCAGCCTCCGCTTAAAAACCTCCAACGAAGGAGACTCCACCACACTCCGTGGCAGCACATTGCGCTGCCGGACAGCCCTGACCGTCAGGAAATTCTTCCTGAGGTTCAGGTGGAACCTCCCCTCCTGCAGCTTGGAGAGGTCCTATTGGGACAGTCGGCAGAGAAAGGGTAGGAAAGGTAGAAACATCCGGATTTTGATCTCCAGAGCCCAGGAAGCCCGGGGTTTAAAGGGGCACAATACCCCCTGCCTGGGAGCGAAGCCCCGGGGGACCCCTCGGCGCCTCCACCGCGCGCGCACCCGGCCAGCGCGGGGTCCCTCCTGCCGCTCCTGATGCGCTGCCAATTGTATTACATGGCCGGTAAGGCAGGGATTAGCTCTGGGGCTCCCGCTGGCATCAGCCGAGCCCCCGCCCCCGCCCGCGGACCCTCGCCCCGCCTTTGCCGCGCCGCCCCGCTCCGCGCGCTCCGCTGCGCCCGCCCGGCCTGGGCGCTCAGCCGGCAAATTAAGCGGCCGCGCCGGGAACCGCCGCAGGTGAGGAGACGGGCCGCTCGCTGTCTCTCTGTCTGTCCGTCTGTCTGTCTCTTTCTTTCTTCTTTTTTATTCCCCCTGCGCAAAAACAAAAGGAGTGGGAGGAGGCTGGCCCTGATCTCGCCTCCCTCTCCTCACTTTCGCCTCCAGAAGCGGGATCGCTGCGCTTTCAAACCCACCGCCTGAGCATCCAGGCTAGGCGCGGATGCTCCTTGGGAAGTCCAGGTTTCAGGTTTCCTGGATAAACATACCAGCTTGGCATCGTATTTTTTTTAAAAAAAAAAAAAATCTGGAGTATACCCTTCACTGCAGATTCGCAGTTTGGAGAGAATTAGCAGAGTAAGAGGAGGGAAAGATGCCTACCCTCTGCCCCTTGGGAGCTCCAGGATGGAGAAGCCCTTGGGCTGAAGCATGGAAGCAGCGAGGCAAGATGACCCTTTGCTGGTGTTGTCGCATGCCTTCAAGTCAGCTCTGACTTATGGGGAGCCTCTCCTGAGGTTTCCTTGACAGAATTTCTTCAAAGGAGGTGTGTGTCATTCTCCTCCTCTTACGCAGAGAAAATGTGGGCAACCCTGGGATTCAAACTGTGGTGTCTAGGAATTGTAGTCCAACTCTTCTGCCATTGCTGCACTCTGGTTCAGTTTTCTTGGCAAAATTTCTTCAAGGGGCTTTGCTATTGCCTTCCTCTGAGGTCAGGAGAGTGTGACTTGCCCAAAGTCATCAGCCAGTGGGCTTCCCTGGCTGAACAGCGATTCAGAGCCTGGTTTCCTAGGCTCCTAGCCCCGTGCTAAAACCACTATGCTACATTGGTTCTCATTGGCAATAATTACTCCAAGGAGGAGTCCAAGGACGTTCTCTAAGACACCAAGAAAGGACTAAGATGCTGGTGAACTAAGCTATTGTTATGTGCTCTCAAGCTCACTGTGACTTCTGGTGACCCTCTCCTGGGTTTTTCTTGGCAAGGTTGATTCAGAAGAGCTTTGCTATTGCCTTCCTGTCAGTTATATCCTACAGCACCTGTTTTTCAGTTGCAGTCATCTCCTGTACGAGTACTAACCAGGCCTGACCCTGTTAGTTTCCAGGATCAGGTGGAATCTGGTGCCTTCAGGGTGTTTAGGCAGGTCCTTCATGCTTTTATGACCTTTTTCAAAATGCATCTGGAAATAGGAATGAAAAGAATATTTTCCAAAATGGGTTTCCCAAAAGTCAGGAAATCCCAGAGGGAAGAATAATAGAGTCAAAAGTGTTTTGTGCTGTATTCTGCCAGTGTTCGATCATCTCAAAGTGTCCCAAGGGATCATTCAGTGCTGAAAAACACATGGCCTTTTTGGCACAAAAACATGTTTTCTATTCAGAAAATGCTGGGTTTGCTTTTTTTTTTTAAAGTATCTTTCTGTGCACAAAAATCCTCCAGAAAACTTCAGAACACTCAGATGTGGGGAGAATACTGCACAGCACTGTTCATTTGCTGTGTGAAATGTGAAGAAAATTACAGTAATTGTTAATCTCCACATGCAAGGATGGAACACAGGACCTGAGGGGACAAGCTATTTGGTTTCAGAGAAGGTGCAAGGAAGCTAAGGCCAACAGCCTACACCATACTTGACCAGCAAAAATTTGCACACTCATTGTGGGTAGTGCCACTCTGCCCATCTTCTGACTGTTGTGCACTCACATCTGCCATTGCCTGACTCTTTCTTGTCCCTTTGTGCAATGAGGAATAATGCCCAGGTGCCGTTTCTGCAATGCCAGGGAATGAAGTAGGAAGCTGAAGCCACTGATGAAGAGTTGCACACTGTCTGAGAATGCACAACTTCAATGCGTAATGGTTACACTTGTGGGAATCGACCCATGCAACTCTGAACAGGCATTGTGCAATGGCCAGAAAAGTGCAGCTGCTTAGGGAAAGGATGCCATGGCGTTTTGGATTTCTATGTGGGATTGTGAAAGCTAGACAGTGAAGAAAGCTGACAGGAAAAAAAATCAACTCCTTTGAAATGTAGTGCTGGAAGAAAGTTCTGTGGATACCCTGGATTGCCATGACGACTGATAAATGAATCTGAGAACAAATTGAGTCTAAAGTTCCCCTAGAAGCCGAAATTGCCAGGTCAAGGCTATTATATTTTGGGCATATCATGAGAAGGCATGACTTATTCAAAAAAGATGCTAATGCCTGGTAAAGTAGGAGGTGGCAGAAGAAGAGCAAGGCTGCATTGCAGATGGATTGACTTCAACAAAGAAGTTCCACCTGCCCTGAGCCTGCAAGACCTGAGCAGGGCTGTTGCTGATCCGAGTCTCTTAGGGGTATCCCATGTTAGAGTCAACATAAGGCAAAGTCAAATTAAAGGCAATCAGCAACAGCAAGGAGCCCAGAGCTCTAAGCCACTAGATAGCAAATAGAAACAACTTTGGAAAGAAAGTTCCATGCATGTACAACACCAAGAAGATTCTGGCTTGAAAATCGCAGAACCTGTTCAATGCAGCAGGCTCAGCTATCCTTGGGTTGGGGGACTTCAGCCACAGGGGCCTCCTGCAGTCTTCAACTCCTACTCCCAGACCTGGCCAAAACAAAGAAGATACCAGTGGCTGCACTGGGAGAGAAATACTCCTACTTTTTGCCTCTGTGTTACCAGACACCAAGCATTGCTTCCTTCCACCGAGAACTCTGCTATGCCCTTTTAGATTCACAAACAACTCTTCATTTCTGGCTACTTTGATTGTACTTGCTCCTTATGTCTCCCCGTGGCACGGTTTGTTTCTTTACTTTTATTTATTGGGGCATTTAAAATCCTGCTCTTCCCCATAAAGGCTTTCAGAGTAACTCAGAGCACCAATTGAAAAACAATGTAGCTGCTGAAAACCAAAGCCAGCCCACAAAAAAAATCTGCACAGTCAAGCAGCAGCAAAGCCAGCTAAATGTGGAGGCAAAAGATCACCCTGGATGGAGGATTTGCCAGTCTGTGGTCTCAGGCCATTTCTGCACTAGACTGTTATAGCGCGATTATTCTGTTTTCAACATCCTATGGAATCCTGGGGTTTGCAGTTTAGGGAGGGGCCTCAAAGGCCATCCTCAAAGGCCCCTCCCTGATCTGCAAACCCCAGGATTCCATAGGATGTTGAAAGCAGAATAATAGTGCTATAACAATCTGGTGCAGAAATGGCCTCAGTCTGTAGGTGGCTTAGTCTAGCTGGACTCACATGACCAAGTCAAAGGTTGCACCTCACAGCAGGAATGGTTTTGCTTGAGTCCCATAAACCAAGTCAGGAGGGCTTTAAACTGAGTTATGGGTTGGGGGAGAGAGTATTCTCAAGGACAGGAGTTCATCAAGTGACGGGGATAATAACCTGAAAGCTATGGAGAAAAACAGAAGAATGGTACAAGAACCCAACAGCTGGAGGGGAAAACCCTTAAACAAACAGGGGGAGTGAGCCATGGTCTCAGAGCCATGGTGTCTTCCTGTAATGGCAGAAGGAGGTTGGACTGGACGACCCTTGTGGTCTCTTCTAGGCCTGTGATTCTAAGAAGTCACTAATGCAAGATTTTACAGTGTCACGCAGCTAGCTAAGCTCACACTATGGCAAGTCACTAAGCCAGGCTTTAGCACAAGGGTGGGAATCATGCCAGCCTCCAGGTGTTGCTGGATTGTTGCCACGAGCTATGCTGGCTAAGGGGCTAATGGGAGTTGTGATCCAAGAAGATCTGGAGGGTCACACAGTTCCTTTTCTTGGTTTAGTGACTCCACTCTGTCATAAGTAGCTCATGAGATCAGGATTAAAAATTTCATGATCTCAACAGTCGCGGTGCCGGCATGATGCAACAGTCTGGCTGATGGATTAGGGGCCCAGGAGACCTGGGTTTGGATTCCGGCTCAGTCAGAAAAACTGACTGGGTGAAACTGATTGGGCACTATCTCTCAGCCTAAATGGAAGTCCATGATGACATGCCTCCTCTGACGAAATCCTGCCACAAAACCCAGGAGAGGATTTCCCACCAGCATGGTGTGCTTGTGTGAGTCTAGGGCCATTTCCGCACCGGCCTGTTACAGCACTACGGTTCCACTTGCAACATCCTCTGGAATCCTGGGGTTTGCAGTTTCGGGAGGGGCCGGCCGGCCCCAGGATTCCAGAGGATGTTGCAAGTGGAATCATAGCGCTGTAACAGGCTAGTGCGGAAATGGCCTAGCTCTAAGAGTCCAGGAGACTCCCTGCGCAACCATAGAAACCCACTGCTGACGAGTCACACTCTCTCAGCCTCAGGGGAGGGCCAAGAGAAACCCTGTCTGGCTAAATCTCAGAGTTAAACCCTGTGATAGATTTGCCTTGGGGTACCATACATTGGAAGCAATATGAAGGGACACAACAACAAGAGCAACAAGCACAAGCAAACACGAAAACAAAAACCCGACAAATAAGATCTTTGGACGACAAAACAAGGATTTCTTTAACGGGCCAGTGGTCTTGGTGACACCGCCAGCCTCTTTCGTGCACGCCCCCCCCAGTCCGGAGGCGGAGAGAGGGCTGGCGGCGCTCCTGAGAAAGCGGTCCGATGCTGCCACCTGCTGGTTGCTCGCCCAGGTTGCCGGCTGTCCCTTCTGGGCTCTCGTTAGCCCTGGGGGTCGCCAACCAGGGGATGCCTTCCCAGCACCGCCTTCCCACCGGAGCCTGGAGAGCTTTGCTTCGGCTCTGATTACAGGGGATTTTTCCCCCTTCTGCCTAGTATTTTATTTTAGTTCATTATTTCGATGACTTGGTTTTGCTTTTTCCCATTGCTGCTGCTGGTAGATGTAACTGAAGTCATAGTAGTGTGTGAAACTGCTTCTTAAAAACCTGGAAGGTGTCCATAGGAAAAATCTGAATCAGACCGAAGACTTCCGGAGTCATTCAGACAGGGGTCAAATAGCTGCCCAACAGGAGGACATGGGTGCAACCTCACCCCCCATCTCCCATTCCCCAGGAACATCATTCTTCTGATACTGGAGGTCTTGTGTGTGTGTGTGTCCATCCTGATTGATCACCCTATCCTCCACAATTCTTTCCCAGTCTCCCTGTAAAGCCATTCAGGTTTTCAGCCATCACTGCTTCATGAGGCACTGAGTTCCACAGTTTTAGCTCTGCATTGCTTTTGCATTACATTGCATTGCTTTTACCTAGCTATAATCCAGCTGGGGCATTGAGAGGTTGTATGCAAGAACTGCACACAGATAGGCTGAAGTCCAAGAAAAATTACCCAGTGGCAGAGCCTAGATGCCAACATGGGAAGTTATGCATGGATGGTGCCGTCCAACCCTTGCATCAAATGGCAACCTTGCACCAGTGAACCAAAACATTAAATGTGACATGGAATGCACAATCAAATGTGCATTAGAATGCACAATCAAATGCGCAGCCATGTGCAATGTGGGACAGCCATCCCTGCACAGTTCTGTCTCTGCAGCCTTGAACTTAGTGCGACTGCTCAGTTTCAGACAAAAATTTTCACATGCTTCCATAAGAGAAATGAGAAGAATATTTTTAAAAAAATGGTTAAAGAAAATGTTTCTCAAGGGTGTAAAAAACTTGGCGAGAAGAATCCTGAATTGATGACAATATATACAATTTGAGACATCTTCTATGCTAAACATGTACATGGTTATTTTGCCCAGAAAACAGCATTTTTTGCACAGGAGACAAATGTATTTCTCTCTAAAAATATTCCTTTCTGTTGTTTTCTGCACAAAAATGCCATGTGTGAGTTTTATACGGAATAAGTCCGGACCTGTGAACAGTCTTTAAAAGCCATGCAGTTTTCACAAACTTTCTCACAGCAGGAAGAAAATTGCTAAAATTGTTCATTGCTTCCTTCAGGAGTGAAATTAGTGAAGAATTCTGCCCTGTTGGGAAACTTAGCCATGCCCAAGATGTATACAAGAGGCTGGCTGCAAAGACTTCTATCTCTGGAAGAGAGGGATTAAACTTGAAAAACATCTGGCAAAAAGAAACAACTTTTGAAAGGAACTAGAACCTGTTACTCATTTCACCAAAAGTAACTTAAGTCTCTTGAAATATGGCTTCTTTGGGCCTGTCATTACCTCGCAAAGTAGCAAGTGACAGGTAACTGGGACAGATGTGATTTGTTACCTCCAGGCTCTGGTCCAATGTAGCAGCGAAGGGGGGAGCGGGTTGGTGGGCGGGCAGTGGTGGGGACCCCGGTAGCCAACTGGCAAGAATTAAGTGCCGTTTGTCTCCTCTCTCCCCGAAGGAGCTGCTTGCTATCCCACATGCAGAGAGAAGGAAAGCAATCAGGATAATGAAGTATCTTCATCTGCTGCCTTTTAATTCCCCCAATGATTAATTTTCAGTGGATTAGAATCGGGATGGCTATTTAATTAACAAGAATGTCAAGCTTGCTTACGAGTCATTAATACTCCCCTTCCCTGATGATTGACTTATTAATATGTAAGAAATCAATTAGTCCTTGCATTCACATGGGTGTGCATGCACACACACACACACACACACACACACTTTCCTTGAGTAAGGTTTATTTTCCTACCCAAAAAAAAAGAGAGAATTGTGCCAGAGGAGAAAACGGGTGGAAGGACACATTGGCCAAGATCCCACATGGCACTTGCATCGTGTACAGTTGCACTTACACAACTACACAGTGACAATGCTACACAACTCTTCTTCCAAACGCTGATCTTGTGCAACCAGAGGTGTCTCTGCCAGTGGGCACCTGATTCTTCTCTCCTTGTGCCATGGGGAAAAATGCACCCGGGCTGCTCCTCCAGTCCCAGGGAATAACGTGAGACGTTGAAGACACCAACAAAATACTAGACCCCATCCAAGAATGTGTGCAGCAGTATGTCTGGGGTCTTGTTGATTGGTCCTGAATGGAGTAGACCCATTGAATCAGTGTGCCTGCTTCTTGTTCTGTTGGGCAACGCGGGAGAGCACTGTGACTGTTTTTGCAGTTTCTTGGAACCAAGTAGTATGTGGAAGGCAGCAACAAGGTGCTACACACCACCCAAGACAGCACAACTACGGGACCAGAATCTTCTTGGTTAGTCTCAACTAGAGTAGACCCATTCAATTCCCTGTTGAATGGTGAGTCAAACAATCTGAAAACTTCATTGGAACAAATGTAGAACTCTTCCTAGGCAATCATTAATGCTTTGAACTCAGAGGGAGTTTATTTCAGAGCAGACAGGAAAAGAATTTCACTGGGTGTTTGTAGCAAGTGAGAAAAACCTATCTAATCAAAAGCATTAAAATCACTTTTAAGGAGACCCTTGTGTCACCTTTTCCCAGTTAATAAACCTGTTGCTGTACCGTGAACAAGCTCAGATTTCTGGAAGAGTATTCACTGGCAGCCCCAGAGATGAAAAGCCGCAGTAGTCCTATCAGGAATGGATCACAGGGGCTGAGCTTCCCCTGCCCGGGTGGGGCCACCTTCTGCTTTTGAGGAAGTGGGAGCCACAAATATACATGAAGCCCATCGGGGGGCATTTCCACCCCTGCAAGGCGAGGCAGGCTTTGCCTATCTGCTTCGAAGCGAAAGCTACCGGTGCTTGAATTTTTAATAACTCTGTATGTCCTGAATACATGAGGAACCAGCCATCCACGTGGAATTGCTTTAAATTCCTCACCAGCCGCATTAGCATGGGTGGCACGCGGGCGCAGCCAACCCTCAGGTCTAGGAAAGAGAGTCAAATCTGCTCCAGCTTCCAACTTGACACATTTACAGAAAAACCCAGAACAGGAATAGTCACTTGCTTTTGAACTAAAATGAGCAAACAAAAATCAGCTAACTGAACCTATCCACATTCTGGAAGCTGCCGGGGAGAGAAGACCCCTGGGCCAGCTTCTCATCAAAGATGTCTGGAGCATTCCTTCCCCAGACAGAATTCCAAAAAGGAGGCAGGGAAGGGTCACAAGAAAATATGATGAAGTGTTTGCTCTGCCAAGTGCTGGGCACGCACTGGACTCAGTTGGGACCCCCTGTGAAATTACTGGGCCTCCCTGGAGAAATAACTCTTCTCTTCTCCCATTTTTAAAGGTGGCTGTGAACATAGAATGGGTTCATTAGAGTTGAACCGGGTGCAGCCCCCTGCCACGGGGCAGATGGGGTCTTGAATCCTTGGCAGCCTCACGGCCAAACAACAACAGCTCTCCAGTGTGTCAGAAGGGTGTCTTTGCCTTCAACAGACCTTGCTAGATGGTTGATGATTTAGCCTAGCAGCTTCAAGGAGGTTAAAGTGGGTGGCTTTGATGCATTACATTGGCAGGGAAGCCCCCTCTACACACCTGCCTTGCAGTGTGACACACATTATGTGATAAAGCCAGGATAGAATCATAAAGGGGGCCCCAAGGGCCATCCAGTCCAACCCCCTTCTGCCATGCAGGAATATACCACCAAAGCACTCCCAACAGATGGCCATCCAGCCTCTGTTTAAAAACCTCCAAAGAAGGAGGAGACTCCACCACACTCCACGGAGGCAGCAGCAGATTCCACTGCTGGACAGCTCTGACCTCCTTATGTTTAGGTGGAATCTCTTTTCCTGGAGTTTGAATCATTGAATCAGGATAAGATATGCCATGGCTCTGCAAGGCTGAGAAAAACTGGTATGAAATTTGGGGGAGATAACTTGGACGGCAGATTTTGTTTGGGACATAGTCGTCATTTATATTTATTCCACGCTCCACACGCTCACCTTATAAAATGATTATTAAAATTTATATTAACGTTAATTTCATCATACCACAAGAAAGTGTGCCATAAGCCTTAAAACTGTGGACCTCTGATTCTCATTTCTTGAAATGAAGAGCTAAGTCCCCTATCCGTCCGTCTATCTATCTATCTATCTATCTATCTATCTATCTATCTATCTATTTACCTACATACCAACCTACTTGATCTATCTATTATGTACAGAATAACTCTAGTATCTAATCTCAGAAATTAAGCCCAGAAGTTTGCAAAACTTTACTCAGGAACAGCAGATTCTAGCAATTGCCGAGGCTAAAGATTTACAGTGTCTTGCAAAGAGTAACATTACAAATTTGCGTGCACAAGCCCCCTTCTCATCTGCTAATTAAAATAACTCTTTTCCCTAGGTCGCATCCTGCCTGCCATCAGCCTGACCTTGTACCTGTGTTTGTTCTCTTTCTTAGCAGAGTTCATTAGAATAACATTCCTTCATTCCCAAAACACTGTTTTCTCATTCATTTCCCATCATTCCTTCCCATCCCCTTTGTTCCAAGCATATCAAAGCACTACATGGCATTAGGATGCTTGGCAGGGAAAGTAAAGCAAGCTGTCCGTCTGTCCGTCTGTCCGTCCATACATCCAGCCACACAGCCCACCTATCTGTCTGTCCGTCCGTCCGTCCGTCCGTCCGTCCGTCCATCCATCCATCCATCCATCCATCCATCCATCCATCTATCTATCTATCAATCTATCCATCCATCCATCCATCCATCCATCCATCCATCCATCCATCCATCCATCCATCTACCCACCTATCTGTCTATCTGGCAAGCATGGCATTCCAGGAAACTGGGAGGCAAGTCTACACACTTATCTATTCACACACACCCCAATTTTCAATTTGTTGGGCTTGTGGCAAAATTTCCTGGCCTTTGGAGAAGCAGCAGAAGGCTCTCTGATTCCTCCTTTTCCCCAGCTGAAGAAAACGAGCAGCAGCCCATCCAAGGGTTAATTCCGTATCAGGCTGCAGGGCCCTGGGAGCCGAGGCGCTGATTGCTTAAATTGTAGATTGCCTCTTGACATTAATTACTATGTAAATCCAACAGATTAACATTGTTGGATGATGAGTGACAAGTTTCACTCCAAGCTCCCATTCTCAGGTGTTTGGCTGCTATCTGGGTTGCCATGGCAATCATCTCAATTTTTAAAAAAATAGTGAAAGGAAAGGGAAGAAAAGAAAGAAATTACTGGGAGCCATCAGCCCCCAGGCTCCACAGAATGAGATTCATCTCTGAGTGCCAAAATGCTACTACGCAGAACGGGAGCTGGGGAGATGCCAGGCCACAGGCTTTCCCCAGAGGGTGGGCTGGATGGAGCCGGAGAATGGGGTCTTTGGAGGGGCTTTCTGATGCTCCTTTCTGCCAGAACCACTAGGAAAAAAAAATCTGTTGCTAACAGCAGAGGCTGGAAGCTCTAGTGTAAGCGGGGGTGGCGAAGAACCTGCTCTGAGTTTCAGTCTGAACTTGGAAAGAGCTGTGCCAGGTGCTGGACCTCTTTGAGGGATGGGGTTAAGCTCCTTAAAAGTTCTTCCCTGTTTGGATGGTTGGTTTCCACACCTTGGACAGATCCTTAAGGATGAGAAACCGCTGCCCAACGTGCTGAATCTGGGCTGGAGGTAGGGTTCAGAGCCTTGGAGATTTCTTCTGCAGTCTGGATGAAAACCCTGAGTGGATCCATCTTCCTCTGGACATTGGAGCCACCAGCCTCCAGTGGTCACTGCAAATGACTCTCCACGCTGTTGAAGGTCAAATGTAGTAAACTAGAGTCATTTCATCCGCTCACACACACCAAATTGGGTGGGGTTGCTAATACGCCAGAGGACAGGATCAAAATTCAAAATGACCTGGATAGATTGGAGAGCTGGGCCAAGGCTAACAAAATGAAATTCAACATAGATGAGTGTAAGGTCCTACACTTAGGTAGAGAAAATGGAATACAGAAGTATAGAATGGGGGACACGTGGCTGGATGGCAGTACATGTGAAAGGGATCTAGGAGTCTTCATAGACCACAAGCTGAACATGAGTCAGCAGTGTGATGCGGCAGCCAAGAAAGCCAATGCAATTCTCGGCTGCATCAACAGGAGTATGGTGTCTAGATTGAGGGAGGTACCGGTACCACTCTACTCTGCTTTGGTTAGACCTCATCTTGAATACTGTGTCCAGTTCTGGGCACCTCAATTCAAGAAGGACATAGTCAAGCTGGAGCAAGTCCAAAGAAGGGCAACCAAAATGGTGAGAGGCCTGGAAGCCATGCCCTATGAGGATAGACTGAGAGAGCTGGGTATGTTTAGTCTGCAGAAGAGAAGGTTGAGAGGGGACATGATAGCCATGTTTAAATATTTGAAGGGATGCCATGTAGAGGAAGGAGAGAGCTTGTTTTCTGCTGCTCCAGAGACCAGGACAAGGAGCAATGGATTCAAGCTGCAGGAAAGGGGATTCCACCTGAACCTCCAGAAGAACTTCCTGACTCAGGGCTGTCCGGCAGTGGAACAGGCTGCCTCGGAGTGCAGTGGAGTCTCCTTCCTTGGAGGTTTTTAAGCAGAGGCTGGATGGCCATCTGTCAAAGGGAGTGCTTTGAGGGTGTTCCTGCATGGCAAGGGGTTGGACTGGACGGCCCCGGGGTCTCTTCCAGCTCTACATTTCTATGATTCTATGATTCCTCTTGCTTGCATGAATGTCTGGCCAGAAGAGACTGATATGGGACAAGCCCACCTACAGGTCCCTGAAGAAAGCTATATTTTGCCAGTCCAGAAGGAAATCTCTTCCAGATGTTTTCATGAGGTACAGGAGAGCAGAGCTGTGCCACTTTTTTGACGTCTCAACCCAATGAAGTCAAAACAATGATGGACATAACTACTGTCTAAGAAAGGAAACTCTGTGTTCTTTCTGAAGGTGAGGGGAGAGTAATCATTCCTGGTGGGAAAAGAGTGCTGCCCTGAACAAATAATTCAGACTCTTAGGTGGAGGTCCGTGTGATAGATTGAACAGAACAGGTCAGAACAGCCTCTACACAAAACAGAAAAAAAATACCTCCAAAATGTGGGATGCAACATGAGAGCAAGATCTTAGAAGTGAAATCACTCCAATATTATGTTAACTCTTGAACTGCCAGAAGCCATCCTGTATAGTAGAGGCTGGTGCCTCCAACATCACTGGGGTGGCAAATCCACTCTGAGACCATTTCCACACTATACGGTGGAAGAGCCCACTTTCAACCTCCTGAGGAATTCTGGGGTTTGTAGTTTCCTGAGTCCCAGGAGCTCTCTGGCTGAGAATTCTAAAGGCCCCTCCCTAAACTGCAAACCCCAGGATTCCATAGGATGTTGAAAGTGTAATAATAGCACCATTACAGTGTCATGCAGAAATGGCCTGACTTTTAATCTGAACTTGAAAGGAGCTATCCAAACTGCTGAGCTGATTGGGTCCAGCACTTTGGAAATATTGGATAAGCTCTGACTAAAACAAAGCATGGGTTTACTGATCTCCTGATAGGGCAGTTGCCCCGAGTCCAAAAGCAGCGGTTCTGGGGTGCTGGAGTTACAGTCCAAAAAGTTTGTTAAGGATCATTTTTCCAAGGGAGGAAAGAAGAAAGAAAATGTGGCCCATTTATTCTTTCTCATCTGCTTCCTCTTTCATTCGTTCTCTTTCTTCTTGCCTTTTAATTTCAATAAACCATTTGTACTGCTGTCACTCTTTCCCTTCTTCCCTTTGCACATGGCTTTTTTTACCCATTCTCATGTTGACAACAACAATGGCAGTTTGGATAAGGAGCAAAACACAAATCTTCCCATACCCCACATTGCTGCACTACTGGAAGTGCTGGAAAATATTGGAAAAACACAACTTCCCTTTTCTGCCATTTTCCCTTAGACCTACCTTCCTCTTCCCCCACGCACCCCCAATAACACTTACCTTTGCAATCAAACTATGTTGGTTTTGTCCATTCTGGCTTTGGGGAAAAGTCAGATTTTGCTGAGAGGGGTGGGACAGAACGAGGAACAAAAGTATGAAGCCACGGACATTGTTCTGGCTGTGTAATTATGGGCAGCTCCACCATCTTTTGTTCCCCTAGAAGACTGCATGTAGGGAAAGGACAAAGGACCCTCAAAGATAATGGGGGGAGGCAGTTGTCTTCAGCACTCCAGGTGGGGCAAATCAACCCCTGGAGGGGGGCAACCAAAAAAGAGGTCAGGTGGCCCTTCCCTTGAGGTCGCCATCATGGAGGCCAGGAGAATATCTATCATTATCTTTAATTAGAAAAGAGGTGTAATTATGGATAATGCATGTATGGCTGGGAGAGGATTTCACAATGGGCAATTAGCATCCTGATGAGCCCTGCACTGAACAAACCCTGATTCTCTTTCGCCCGGTTGCTTAGCAGGCGAGTCAAGAGAGGTCTGCTACAGAGTTTGCCATACGGATGGAGGAAAGGTGGGGCCCCTCCATTGGGGAGGACAGAGTATGATCACTTTGGCAGAGAGAATGCCGTCCATGTCGCTCTCTGCAGGAGATGAACGGGAGTGATGGAGCTCTCCAAACACTGTCCCTGCTTGTGGTACAAGATTACTCTGCCTTACGTTTTTGAAAAAAGGAAAGAAAACCCATGTAGGATTGGTAAGGGAATGGCATAAAATTTCCAACAGTTCCTTCCAAAATGCCCTTTAAAAGTTACTTGTGAAGTCAACCAGAAGTGGTTACACATTACATTGAAGTGAGACTTGTGCAGCCTTCTGGATGTTGTGGGATTGCAACTCCCAGCATTGTCCACCATTGGCTGTGCTGGGACTTATAGTCCAACAGTTTCTGGAGGGCTCAGTGATTTCTATCCCTGCATTACACCATTAAAAGGATTCCATTCTTCCTCATTGCTTTATTTTTTGAAATGTAATTTCATTGCAACCTCAAAAAAAGGAGTTATGGATACCAACAATAGTTATAACTTGCTAGTTCCAAGCTCTGATCTTGAGCAGATGTTACCAGATGTGCTTATCAGACTCTATGAATTCATGCTTGCCTTCTTGAGAATGCTAGCCAATTTGGCAAACATCAAAGTTGGCAGTAGCCCAGCTAGGAAGACCTGGTCCCAATAAATCTCACTCATCCGGAGCAGTTTTTCAGGGGGACTTAACTGAACCCACAAGAATCAGAGAACTCACAGTAACTGCATTTTAGAATTTTTCAAGCTTGCTTAAAACAAGCTGTACAACAAGGGATGTAATTAGTTTCATTTCTGCACTGTAACTGGCAATATTTGTGCATTACTTTACAACCCCTGCTAACTGCATTACTTTTTAAAAGTAACTTCCTGATCTCTGGTCCAAATTAAACAGCTGCTGGCTGAATTTCCAGTTCTTCCACCTCCATTCCAAGAGGTACAGAAAGGGGCGGCTGGCAACGTCTCTGTCAGTGAGACAGTATAAAACCACTCTGGGCTTTAGTTTGAACTTTAGAGAAACCATTGAAGGTGCAGAACATCCTTCCCTGACATGGGCTCAGCATCTCGGTTATTTCCTCTAAAGTTCAGATTAAAACACAGAGCAGACTCAACACCCCACCGACAGGGGAACAGCCAGCCAGGGGCAGCCAAGTTATTCCAGCCAGACGAGCCCTCTCCGATGCAACTGAAGGAGGTCAGGCTCGCTTCCTTGCTGACGGCTTAGAAATCCAGGCCCAGCTCTGCTTCCGGGAATCCCTTAATGAGCAGCCTTGCCTGCCCCCAATAAACTGGGGAGAATCTGCAAAGCCCCGGTCGCTACTTCCTCTTTGGCTCACATCTTTGCCCCAGCAAGACTTTCACAGGATCTTTTTTATTTTAATGGTTTCCAGCTCATCATGCCTCTGGCACTAAGCTTCTGAGGCTGCGACCTTCCAAAATTCAGCTTAGAGCTGAATTATCTGGTTTAGCTCAGGAGGACGCCGGCAGAATTTCAATGGGGTGCCACAGTAGCTCCGTAATGGTGAAAACCCCCATTGAAAATGGGGAGGATGATCCAGACGGTGGAATTAATAAGGGGAGCCCTTTTTCGCTCTGGGGAGGCTAACTACCCACCTGAGAACCCACAGCCCAGACTTCAAAAAGGCCTTTGGGCCCACCTGGGCGCTCTCGCTCCCATGTAGATGCTGCAGATTGCTAAAGGGCAGGAGGACTCAGCCAAAGGAAAGGAGATATCTGCAGGTCAATGCGAGTCGGCTTTTTACCTCTTTGATTCATCTAAATAGTCCTATCCCGTGCTATATCCAAGAAGCTCAGGACTGTGTACAACGAAACCAGTTTAAGACAATAAATAATAACAACCTTACAAGTTTAGGGAGCGCATTTAAAATCCTCAGCCAGAGAGCTCTTTGGCCTCAGTAAACTACAAACTCCAGAATTCCACAAGATGTTGAAAGTGGAATATATATACTATAACAGAGTAGTATGGAAATGGCCTCAGTCTTCTCTCAAAAGGAAAACAGTGCTCTACCTGGGGAAAATGAAGCAGAATGGCATTTGCCATAAATAGATTTAAAGTTGCAAAATAAATAAATGATCTGGGGAGTGGCTGGGATCAACCAATTAAAAAAGAGGCTGTAATCCAGGAGCATACAAGTGGGGCATAACATTTCAGATATGCGGCACTGAACGTCTCCCCCTCCACAGAGCTGTCAAGCCCCGGGGAACACTAATGATGCCACATATTGGCCAAGCAGGGAGGAAAAGGAGGGCAGAAATCAGGGGACAAATGAGCAGGTGTTCTCGGCTGTCAGAGGGAGGGAAACACGGGTGCTCCCCCCCATGCTTTCAGCTGTTCCTTTGACCTTGTTTCTCTTCCCCCAGCAGCTGAGACCAGGCACCTTTCTGTCCTCACTTCTCCTTCCCCAGCCAGGCCAGTAAACAACAGCAGCAGCAACTCTGCAGCTTGAGAGCTGCCGGGGGAAGTTTGTGATGATGTGCAAAGGGCTAGTGAACAGTTCCTTATTCTCATCCAAAAGCAAGCGTAGGGATGTGCAACACAGAGTTATGTGCACACGTGTCACCAGCTGACTTCCAACCAAGAGGTCCTCTTGGTCCCAACATGACCTTATTCACAGTCACTTCTCCTCTGCTTTGCTGTCTTCAGATATGGGGAACAAGGGGGAGAAGAGGAGGGGAGGGGAGGCAAGGCAAAGCTGGTTGGAGTGAGGACAGAAAACTTTTAGGAGCAGGAGAGGGACGAAAATGGCAGCCTTTAATGTTCCCCATGCTTCCACTTCCATCTCCCTGCACTCTCATTGATGGTCTGGGTCAGCCTGTAACTCTTCGCTGCAATCACGGCTACAGAGGCACAGGCTATTACTGTCTAATCGCCGTGATAAACCACCTGCTGGAGTGAGTACAAAAGGGTGGAGAGTCAAAAAAAGGCTACTTTCTCCTCTTAGCCAGGGAGGAGGTGCCAATCAAAGTCCAAGAGATGCTCCAGCTCTCCACGCAAGGTGGCCTCTGCCTCTCTCCCCCTCCTGAGCAGTGGCCCTTTCCCAAGAGGGAGGCAGGATAGGACCTAGGGTGTTTCTCCCATAATCTGTTTATTTGCAAATGTGTTGAGACTGAGAAGTTTAACTGAGAAGCTAAAACCAAACCCAAAGTCAACCTTAAAATGCAATTGAACTATTAACAATAGTCAATATATAACATAAGCTGCTTAATTGCCTATGCATAACTAAATATGGTCTCCTGGTCAAACTCCTCACAGCCCACCTCTTCCGAGGCTTACAGCAAGACAACATCGTCTTACTGAATACAGTCCGGTTACAGATCCATAGCGCTAGGGTTCAAATCTGTAACTGCAGCACCGAAAGCCAGTCAGTATTAAAACAATTTAAAACTGTTTTAGCTCCCACTCAGATAGACCTGGTCAATGACTGGGAACCTGAAGCCTGATGCAATGGGTCTGCTCTGGTTGGGACGAGCCATTGCCTTTACGCCAGAATGTGGAACCTCTGAGGGTCCATTTGCTTGTTGAATCTGCTACTGTTAAGGTGAAATCCAATCCCTCCTGTTGTGCCAAAGGCATCTTTCAAACCCTCTTGAGCCCACTGGGGGTTATTATGGGCTGCCTTTCTTCTTTGGAAGCTTTTAAACGGAGCCTGGGTGGCCATCTGTGCGGAATGGTTTGATGGTATACTCCTGCATGGCAGAAGGGGGTTGGACGCAATGGCCCTCCTGGTCTCTTCCAGCTCGATGATTCTGTGATTCTGTGGGCTCTTGTTCCTCTGCCACACCTTTCCTTCCCTCCACTCCATTATTAGAACAGACTCGTCTGGAAGTCGGTTGAGCTGCCGTTGCTGCCACCCTTCTATCCCCTTCGCAGCCCGATCTTGATGGAGCGCGTTTCGCACAGCCGTGAGAGATCCATCAAGCGTCCTCCCGGTGTCAGCTCAAATTGCTTCCTGAGAACTTTCTGCGCCCGCTTTGTGCCTGGCTGATTTGTTTGCTCACTGAGGTTCGCCAGCACTTTACTGCCAATGCTCTTAAGGTCACTCGGCGCTTCACATTCATTTTCCCCCAAGTTGGATCTGAACTTCAGAGTTTTAAGTAGCTGCCAAAGTCTTTCAGGGTTTTTGAAGAGCTGCTGGGAATTTGCGCAGAGGGTGGAGGAAGCAGCAGCCCTCGCAAAGCAGGAGGAGCGGATGGAGAAATCAAGTTCGAGCTGCCACGCCTCAAGGGAAGGGCACTCACTGTGTTATGGGCAGAACAACCACCTCCTCCCAGGGGCAGGAAGCCAGGAGGGGCTAGGGACTCCTATGTCAGCATGGTGGTGGATCCACTCCTGGTTTTAATGTGAGCTTCAAAGGGGTTATCTTTGGATTCGATTTCAGCACCTTGGACAGTTCCTTCAAAGTTTGGATTAAAACACAGGGCGGATTCACCCCACCACCACTGCAGGTAAGTGCTTCCAGAGCAGAGACAGGCTGAGGTCCTGGATCACTTTAGCAGTGTGTGAATATCTGTCCATGCAGGGATTTTACACAACCCCTCTGCTGAATACCAATGTATATGCATTGGTGATCAGTGCCCATGGCTGACAACCCATCGTGCAACTGCAGTGCACAAGGTACAAAGGGAATGTAGAGAGGCAACACACATTCACATGCTGCTCTGTGTTCTTTAACAAGGTGTCACATGCATGGTGGTTCCCCGTGCACAACTCCATATATGTGGCCATCAGCTGGAGACGGCCATTGTGCATTGCCCAATCACTTTGCATACAAGGGCCACTTATGCCAGCATATGTCACCAGGAGGATGCCCGCCAAAGTTGGTAATGCTCAGCCCTGACTGGCCGCTGCCTGTTGTCACCGCCAACCCATAACCCCTGTGCAACCCTTTCAAAACATATTTTTTAAAAATCCAGAAGTAACACAATGAGCAAGCATTACTCTGAACAGACATAAGGGGAAGATCCAAGGCAGATGCAGAAGGAGAAGTGAAAGATAAGGTGAGTGGATTTCCCCATTTAAGAGGGAACCAGCAAAGTTCCTGTTCATCTTGGAGCAACTGCAAGAAGAGCGTTAAAAACCTAGTTGCACCAGCTGCCCTGTGCACCTTCGAGTTACGTGTGCACTACACAATCTCTCCATCTCAGACATGACTTCTTCGAATGGAGTGTTGGAAAGCAGACACAGATCCAAAGAAAAAATATAAAAGCACTCTGGAAGCTTTGCAGTGGGGTGGGGGAAACCCTCGCTGATATATTTTACCCTCTCCCTCCCTCGCCCCCCAGCCAAACCAACAGCAATGATTTATTTCGGTTTCCAATGGACTATGTTTCCCTCCCAGATAATGATGTCTCCCTCCTTCTTGACCTGCACAAACAGGGAGATAATAGAACCCAATTGAAATAGATACACATTAATCTTAACAGACGGAAAAGCTTTCCACACAGAGTTCTCTTTTGGCCACAGCGAGATCCAGCTGGCCTTTATCTGTATCAATTTTTCTTTGCTCTTCTTTAACAGGATTAAGCATGTTCTGTGCGTCTCTCCATTCCCTCCCGCCTCTAACGGCATCGTGCTGAATACATGATCTTCCCTTCAGATACAAATGCAGTTCACGCCATTTCCATTTCTCCCCACACACACACACAACACACACCTACAGAGAGAAAGAGAATACTCTGGAATACTCTCTACAGCAGCAGCAGCAACAGCAAATTTTATATTCTCGGTTCCTAAAAGAAGCCAAAAGGGAACCAGATTGAAGGCGATACCTTTGAGCCAATAAACCCCCCTGGAAAGAATCGCCTTGCCTTCATCAAGGTTTTCGGAAACTTTCCATAAATCCTTTTCCTCAATGACTTACTGTTCTCCCTTTTTATCATATCAGTCCCAAGAAGGAACTTGAAGCAATCAAAGACCTGCCGCAGTTCTACTGACACAGAGACCAAAACCTGTGAGGGACACGTGTGTGTGTGTGTGTGTGTAACATGAAGTTATGGGCACCTATGGCCATTTCTGTCCTACACTGTTATAGTGCTATTATTCCGATTCCAACATCCTGTGGAATTCTGTGGTTTGTAGTTTCCTGAGGCCCAAGAGCTCTCTGGCTGAGAATGGTAAATGTGCCTCCCTAAACTGCAAATCCCAGGATTCCATAGGGTGATGAAAGTGGACTAATAACACTATAGCAATGTAGGGCAAAAATGGCCTATGCCTTGTTTTGGATAGGACAGAAGGGGCTATTCCCCGGCCCCTTGCACTCTGTCTAAAACTGCCCCATAGCCCCAGGGGGCGCTGCTATGGCTGCTAAATGAGGAGGCATAGAGAGGGAGGCTCCTGAGCCATGGGCACGACCTCCTTTTCCCACCATCACCCTCTAGCAGGAAGGAAAGGAGCCCTGCCCTCCTTCCTCTTCCTCAGTCCTGCAGCCATCCCTGTCGCTCCTCTCCTGCCTCCCTCTCCCCTTCCATTACCCATTTCACTGCAGCCACAGCATCCTCCAGGGCTTTGCCACTGCCAGGGGGAAAGACATATGAAATTACAAATGTGGAGCCCAATGTTCTACGTACATTCTCCCTATGTCAGGTAGAATCTCAGCCAGAGTATTAGCTAGAGTAAATAGTCACAGCAATTGGATACTGCTCTGACTCTTGTGCCTCTACCCTACAAAATCCAACAGCCTGTGTGACGTCATGATTTTGGTGCTGAATGAGGACTCTGGAAAACCTGGGTTTAAATCCTCACTCAGCCTCAGGTGACTCACATTCTTTCAGGCTTAAAGGAAGGCAATGGTGGCCAACCTCCTCTGAAGAAACCTTGCCAAGAAACCGCTAAGAAAAAGTTACCGCAAGTCAAAGCCAACCTGATGGTACATAAGAACAACTTGGAATTCTCTGGCCAGGATCTATAGTATTCTGGAGTTCAGCTATGGAGCTCTCTAGCAAGGAAGTTCTAAGCGGAAGTGGGATTCATACAGTCCTCCAAAGATGGTTGAACTGCAGCTCCCAGCATCCCTAGCCAGCACAGCCAAAGGTGAGAAAATGTGGGAGTTGTAGCACAGTCATATCTGGGAGAAGGGTACAATTCCTGCCCCTGTTCTAAACAATCCAAACCACAAATCCCAGGATTCCTTAGGATGGATGGAGTCATGGGCCTTAAAGTGAGATCAAAATGCTACAACTGTGTAGTATGTGGTGTTTAATTTCTGACATGAGACATGCTGGTTCTCAACTGAAATGGAAGCGGTGCTGGAAGGTCTTCTTCCTTATCATGAGGGACTCTCTTGCTGTCCAGGGCCTTGTTGAAGGGGATGGCCCCCTCTTTGCTGCCTTTTTGATCTCAAGTGAAGACCTTTTTATTCCAGCAGACTTTGGGAAATTGATGGTTTCACAAGAAACGGGTGTTTTAATGGGCCTATACTACTTTTTTTCCTTCAACATAAGGTTTTATATGGTTTTAACTTTATTGCTAGTTTCATACTGTTTTAATTTTAATCATATCTTGTATGTTTCGAACCCTATGTGTTTTTATTGTCATTTTCTGCCTTTTGTAAGCCAACTTGAGTCCCAATTTGAGGAAAAGGCAGGGTATAAACAAAAGGATGGAGAGAGGGAAGGATGGAGGGATGGAGGGATGGATGGATGGATGGGTGTTCCCAGGCGAGTAAGTCCTGAGCATGATATCAGCTGATGCCATCACACGCTGAGCTGCAACTGAGCTGCTACCGCTAGCAGGACTTTGCACGGGCAGAGATCTTCCTTCTTCCTCCTCCTCCATCATCTTGCTTTCAGGGCTGAAAATGCCTTGGGGGGGGAGGGAACCAGCTTAGGTGGAAACCCCTGTCTGGATCTGGCCGCTCTTCCGTTAAGGGCTATAAATCAGCTGCAGAGACACCTAATCCATTTTGCCGACATGACTGTGGCAGACCTTACACGCCTGGTAACGGGATGCTAAGAACACTTATCACCGCTCCTTATTGTTGCCCAGCTAGCATGGTTTGTTGTCGGCAAATTCCAATTAATTTCACCAAGGGGGATGCTGACAAGACAAATTAAGGAGTCCTCTCTTCAATTGAGTCCCCCTCCCTGGCTGGCTGGAGGAAGATGTGGGTGCCAGGAAAGCACAAGGTCCAGGAGAGCCCCTCTGCCTTTGGTCTGCTTTTTGCTGGCCCCCATGCTGAATTTAGTCTCCTTGCAGACTGGGGCCAGAATTGTGTGGCCCTCCAGTTGTTGTTGTTGTTGTGTGCGTTCAAGTTGTTTCCAACTTACAACAACTCTAAAGTGAAGTTGTCACAGGATTTGTTCAGAGGGGGTTTCCCTTTGCCTTCCTCCGAGGCTGAAAGACTGTGACTTATCCAAGTTCACCCAGTTGGCTTCCATGGGTGAGCAGAGGGGATTCAAACCTTGGTCTCCACCATCATCCAGCCCTCCCAACACTATGCTACGCAACACGTTTCAGGGCTTCAGTTCCAGCATCCCCCACCATTGGCCTCATGGCTCAAGCTGCTGGGAGACATAGTCAAACCAAGAAAAGGGATCTAACTAATATACAGAAAACAGAGTCAGGAAATAAAATAAGAAAGAAAAATATGTAATGAACACATGTTAAAAAGGTATAGTAGACCTACCAAACAATCAATAATAATCCTTACATAATAAATGCATCATCCATATAGCTTTATAGCAATAGATGTGAATGTCTGTTGGGCATGAAGCTTTAACTAGAGGGAGATTGATGACCACAGATCCAAACAAGCCATTAGTAAAGCAAGGGCCAGCCACGTTTCCACATGACTGGCTTCTTTGTTGGCCATCATTACAAGTTTTCTCATCTTCTAGTTTGTCCCACCAGCCTGAGCCAAACACACCAGTGTAGACCTTCACATCTACTGCTATAAAGTTGCAGTCCAGCATTTTGGGAGCAACCCTCAAAATCTGTCCGTCCCAATGCAGGTTGTGTTGACTGAACTTGTGGCTGTCACAATGTTTTGACCTACTATTTCTTTTGCTTTTTCAACCACAACAGTGTGGATGCCCTCATTTAGGCTCAAGTAAGGCAAGTCCATCTTCATAACTATGTCTGATGTGGGATCTCAGCTGTAGATTTTTGAGCAAAAGGAAAAAAAAAAACCTTTATTCTTCCAGGAAACAGGTTTTGGTTTGGTTGGTGTTGTTTTGTTTTTTTGCTTGCTTGCTTTTTTTGGTGCATTTTTTGCATTCTTTTTCCTCCACGACACCTCCAGGGTGTCAAAGGCCACTTCTGCACTAGATTGTTATAGCGCTATTATTCCACTTGCAACATCCTATGGAATCCTGGGGTTTGCAGTTTCGGGAGGAGCGGCCTGGCCCCTTCTGAAACTGCAAACCCCAGGATTCTATAGGATGTTGCAAGTGGAATAATAGCGCCATAACAGTCTAGTGTGGAAATAGCCAAAGACCAGCAGAAAACTGTACAAAATTCTCACTGATTTAACTCTTCTTCTTGAGGTGGTTTCCCAACTGTCAGAATGCATTTTTCAACCTGGGAATGAATTATAAATATTCTTTTCGTCCCAAGCTGGGCGATTTCTTTTCAAAGCAAATTGCCCAGCCTTTCCTTTCTTTCTCCCCCACCCCTTTTCTATGGCAGCTGGCTTTTCCCACCTGCAGCCTCCCATAAAAGAAAGAACCCCTCCATCCCTTCCAAAGACTGAAGGAGCCAACCTGGAGGTCTTTCCCGACAGGAACTCCGCCATGTCGTGTGCATGCGAAGCACGCTATTTGTGCACCCGGGCACACCTAGAGGGGCTGCCGCTGCAGAAAGCCCTTTTCTATACTGAAGCCTCACCGTAATAGCCAGACCCCCCCCCATTCCTGGCGCTTTAATTCGGTGTAGCAGGATGCTCATTAAGCCCAATTATGGGCCATTTTGTTATTACGTGAATTACCTTCGGGTGACACATCTTAAGAAGGGAATTTATATTCCCCATTTACCAGCCTGAGCCTGGGGAGAAATTTCTAGGACAGTCTGGTTAGGGTAGAATTGCTTTCCTGCAATGTATTATTATTTTTCCCCTCTTTCTTTCTTCTTCTTTGGATGATATAGAGACCAGAAGGAGAGGGGCTCAAGGCACGTGAGGATATGTTTTCTTTCTTTTTTTTTTAAATACTAATTTTCGTTATCAATTTGAGCACAATAAAAGCTACATAAAACACAGATAAAAAGGAAAAAGCTACAATACTCCACAAAGAAAAGTAAAAAGCAAAACAAAAAAAAGGAAAATGTTTTCATCATGCCACCAGGCCGACGCTCAGCTTCGTGCTTATCTGTTGCCAAAACAGGCATTATTCCATACGAAACCGTTACAAAGATTTCCAATTGCTCGTGAAATCCTTTGGGGTTTGCTGCTCCAGAGAGGCCTTAGCTTAGCGTTAGGGCTTCTTTCAACACAAAAAGCGCAAAAGGCAGCCATGCAAACTGTCAGCACCTTGTCACTGATGGTGATGATGAGGAAGGTGAACTGGGACTCAAGATGGCTTACAAATTAAAGTGATTACAATATAATTTAAAACATACAATAAGAAAATAGAATCCAGCTCTTAGAACAACGCAGCACCCTCTTAGAAGGCCTTTCCTTAAAAAACATCAGTCCTCAAAAGCCGGTCAGAATAAAAAAGGCCTTGCCTGCCAACAGAAAGGCAGCAAGGAAGGGCCATTCCAGCCTCCCCAAGGGGGGCATGGCAGAGCCCGGGGCCAACCCTGAGAGCGTCCTGCATCCTGTCCTCTCCAGCTGTACCCATGAAAATGGCAGAACTGAAAGAAAGGCCTCTCCTGAGGATTTTGGAGCCTGGGCAGGTTCATCCAGGAAGGCAAAGTCTTCTAGACAGCCTGGAGCTGAGCCTTGCAGGGCTTCTAGGGGTCACACCAGGACTTTGAACCAGCAGCCTTTCCAAAATTTTGCATTACTTGCAATGTTTTTGCAAAACCTTGAGTGGAAAGATCACAGTCCAGGTTGCAAAGGACAGAGGCAGCCTGGGGATTCTGGAAACTGGCCAGAGCTTTGGCCACTTCTGGCAGAGGAGAGGGGGAGAAGGTAAGTAAGACGGGTCCATTGGCTTTGCCTTTCTGGAAAATACAAAGGCAGGAATTCTGCTGGCTGGACCCAACTCGAGCAGCCTGTTGACTCAGTGGCTGCCTGGTGAGTCAACATGTAAAAGATTTCCACTGATGCAATGGGTCTACTCAAGTCAAACTAACAATATGTTTTGGTCAAAAGTTTGCATACCACTGGAACTGCACCTGTTCCTGATAAATCAGTGTGGGAATTAGGTGGTCTTGCAGAAATGTTTTGGAATGTAACTCCAGTGGAGAGCAAGAGGGGAGTGGCAGAAAAGCGTCCAGCTGCAGTCCTCATGGTCCCTTCCTTAGCTCCCTGTTCCTTGAGCTGGAAGCATGCAATCTGAGACCAAAGGCAGTTAAAAGAGTGGAGCTGGACACTTCTCTGCTGCCCTCCTGCTCTCTTGCTAGCTGGTCTGTTGCCATGCCTGCTAAAAAATAAAAGATGACTCTGGGAGGGATGAAAAAGGAAATGTGTTGCCATTCCACCTGACAGAGCCTCTTTCTGATCCAGGATCTGTTAGCAAGTAAAGCTGCAGAAGCCCTGCCCCACGTTCAACATGGCAACCCTATGAGAATGCCACATTTTGCCTGTCGATGTGGTGAAGGAACACTCTGTGTGAGTGCTTTCGATCTGAAAGGCAGGCCTCATTCCATGGCTGCCCTTTCACGAGAAGCCCGGCTCCCCCTCCCCTAGCCTAATTCCCTGTCTCTCTCCCATCTCTCTCATCTGCCACATCTCACCCATTAGCCAGACATAATTTGCCACAGAGAGAACACGCAGGTCAGGCCTCCCTTTTCCCTCCCTAATGCTTATGATCGGGAGCAGCAATTCTCCCAGAGAGATTCAGCCCCAGCTGAGAAAATCACAGCAGCCTCCTTCTCCCCCGCTGGCTCTGAAGAGGAGGTGGGAGGACAGGTTGCTGCCCCTTGTGGTAGGGGGAGACTCCTCTCCGGGGCAGCCGAGCGGAAGATCAGTCCGGGCTGCCCCTTCTAACATCTGTCTCTCTACAAGGGACTTGGATGCCTTGGAGAACGGTTTCTCATGGCTGCTGCTTCTGTTGCAGTTGTGCTCTTTCACTGTCAGAAATTAATAAGGGGGAAATTACTATCCCCCCACCATGGCCCCAAGAAAAGGCACAGCAAGAGCCAAGCCAAAGGACTGAAGGGAGGCCCCGCTGCTTCAGGGAATTCGTTTCTCAGCACCAGGGGTGGCTGGTGGCCTCCATGTGATGAATCCGCCCTGGGTTTCAGAATGGATTTTAAAGGAGGCGTCTGGAGAATTGGACTTATATGGGCAGCATAGGTACTCACCACTTTGAATAGCTCAGACTAAAACCCAGAGCAGATCCAGTGGCATTGAAATTCCCAGCCACCCGTGGTTGGCGGCATTCCTTAATCTGGGAGAGAGAAGTTTTGAAGGGCAGGGGGGACAAGGAGAAAAAGGAATAATCCTGGCCCCAGTAGAGGGTCACACCACTAACATTTTCCAGTCACAGAGGAGAAAAAACAACAACAATTTTGGAGGGGGAGAGTTAGGGGTGCCACACATTGGAAAGCACCATTCTCCCCTTTCCTCTCATTCAGCTTTTCACACAAGGAGGCACTGAGGTGTTACAGCTCTGGAGGAGAAGAATGGGGAGCTCCCCCAATGTTCTGCCTTGGCCCCCAAGTCTCCAGAGCTGAACTGAATCAGGGCTGGGACTGGTGAAGCCCTCCAGATGTAACTGGACATTCTCTTCAGTTAGCTATCCGAAACATGGAAATAATTGTTGCTGTTGCATGCCTTCAAGTTGTTTCCAACTCACCGTGACCCAAAGGCAAACCTATCCCAGGGTTTTCTGAGCCTGAGCGTGTGTGTGACATGCCCAAGGTCTTCCAGCGGGTTTCCATGGGTGAGTGGGGAATTGAACCCTGGTCTCCAAATTCACAGTCCAAAGCTCAAACCACGATGCCACGCTGGCTCTCTGATAACACTCATTTCCCACGGGGAAAAAAGAAAGGCAGGCAGTTCTGATGATGCCCCCAACCAAGACGCCTGTCTGCTCCTTCAAGCGCCATCCCTTCCAGCTCCCCGGGGGTGCCTGGGTGCTTAGATTGTACCTGAGTGATCCAGAAGAGAGGCTGCCTGCTCTCATTAAGGCTCTGGTGCTGCCACACAAAGAACCTGTCAAAATATGGAGGAACTCAAGTGCTGGTGGGGAGATGAAGGAGGAGGGAGAAGAGCCCTCTGCTCCATCAGGAAGAGCAAGAAGAAGTTTGACAAGGACCAGAAACAGACTCGGGTGGGATGAATTGCTTTTGAGCACTCCAGTGTCGCCAAATGTCTAATTGGCACATGGCTCTCGCCCATGTTTTATTCATCCGCTTCTAAACGGCTTCCAATGTTTTGTCAGGAACAATTTGCCATCTTATAAAGCATTGATTACAGCTGCCTTTGGGGTTGCCGCAAAGTGTCACCGCTGTAAAATATTTATAAAAGCATGTTTAGCAAAGGTGGAGGAAGAGGAGGAGGACAGCAAGGGAGCCCGGTGGCGTTGGTGCTGATCTGTGCCAACCCCTTCCATGTTGACTCGCCTATCTGGCAATGGGGCTACGTCAGTGGGGAATGAACCAACAGGGTCCTGACCATTCCATTCTTATTTTTCCATTTTGTGATGACTTCTTGTCTGCCACAGTCCTCTTTTCCTTTCACTGCCCTGCAGTTTGCAAAAACAGACAGAAATTCTCAAGCAACGCCCACAGCATGATGGTGGAGTGTGGAAACAAGTCGGTTTGTCCTCCTTGGGTCCAAAAATGTGTAAATTTTTAAACATCTGCTCTCTCTTCATCTGCCATCAGATGCCCTGACCGGCAGCATCACTCTCTAAAGGCTGAGCAACTCCAGAAATCGCTTTGATCACGGAAGGATGGGGAAAGTGGGGGCAGACCAGGACCAGCTGGAGAAAGCAAGCCAGGCTGCATGGAATTCATACTAATTCTTTTTTAAAAAAGCTGCATCCCAACAGGTGCAAAACTAACTCACACAGAAAGATTCACATGATCAGCCTTGGACGGGAAAGGGAAAGGGAAAGGGAAAGGGAAAGGGAAAGGGAAAGGGAAAGGGAAAGGGAAGGAAGGAAGGAAGGAAGGAAGGAAGGAAGGATCTGATGGCTTCCATGTCAGTAGGGCATTGAATCTGCTCCAGGTTTTAGTAGGAAAGTAACTGTCCAAAGTACTGAACTTATTAAGGTGATAGAATCCAGCACCTTGGACAATTCCTTTAAATTCGGGCTAAGATTTGAAGGAATCCACCTAAGGTACCCCAGATTGATGCAGATGTGGCCAGTGGTTTTAGTGTCAGAGAAGGGATCTCTGTTCAGGGTTTTAGTCTGAACTTGAAAGGAACTATTCAAGGCACTGACCCTATTTGGGAAGGTGGGCTTCAACACCTTGGACAGCTTCTTAAAATGGGGGAGGGCAGGCTTGCCACCTCTCAGACATGGAAATCACCACTAGTGAGATATATATGTGGGGGGGGGGGGAAATAGATGAATTAATCTGAGTCATTCTTCCAGAGCTTGGACATTCTGTGGCAGAAGATGTGTGTGAATGATGTGGAACTCCATAACTTCAACAGCCCTTCTCTCCATGCCAAAGGATTCTGGGAGTTGTAGTTTTCTAAAGGCCAGTCTGGTGAGCATACGTGAGCTCTGCCACTGAATCTCATCCAACATATTTCTCTTCCTCCGAAGTCAGGAACAAGAAGGATATTTATACTGGGACACAGCAAAGAACTGGCCAACCCCCCTCTGAGTATTCTTTGTTAAGAAAACCCTACAAAATTCAGGGGCTTGCCATAAGTCAACAGGTTACTTGAAGACACACATAAACACAACACGAGGAAATGATCCAACCTTCCTCTGAGATCTAAACTCCACCTCCTCCATCACAGGTTCCAATATTTAGTATCACCCAGCTTGTCTGATTTTGGAAGCTAAGCAAGGTTACATCTAGTCAGTCCTTGGGTGGAATCCCAGAAATACCCAAGGAAAACAAGGAAAGAACCCTGCCTGAAAGTCTAGAGAGCCATGGCTGCCAGTCAGAGTTGACAATACTGGGCTAGATGGATCAATCTAAGTACGGTTGGGCATGGTTGATCCTTGGTTGGAAGACCACCAACAGAGAATTTCTGAGGTCTCCAGGTAAGGCTAGGACAAGAATCCTGCCCAAAATCCTGGAGAGCCTTATTGCTGCCATTCAGAGTTAAAAAACTGGGCTGGATGGACTTCCCTCTGGCTCAATAGAAGGCAGCTCCCTATGTCCGTATACAGGTGGCCCAGATTCAGTTCCCTGGCATCCCCAGGGAGGCTAGGATACAGGACTGCTTGGAAACCCGGCAAGCCACAGCTGCCAGTCAGAGCTGGAAATATTGGTCTAGATAGACCAAAGGCTTGATTCAGAGGAGGACAGCCCCCTGCACCTTTCAAATTGTGCCTGCACATCTTTCTGTAAACAAAGCAGGGTGAGCATATTCTAAAAGTCTGATCAGGAAATACCTCCTTGTTTTCCTTTGTATGCCTGACTGGAGCTTGACAAGGGCAGAAATTATTTTTAAAAAGCTTAGAACCGCTTTTCCCTAGATGGTGTTCCAAACCTAAATTTACTTTTCCTAGGCCTATTTTAAGGAGAGGAAAACTGTGTCCAGGCAGGAGAGACATACAAGCACAGATATCCACCCTCCAAGCCTTAATTTTATGATTTGGCTCAAAGGTGGTGTAGCAGGCATTCTCATCACGAGTAGCAAACTTGAGCACCAAGAATTTTTTGGCAATGACCAGACAGCTGAAGTAGCATTGTATGGATAGCAGGACCCAGTGCAGATGGACCTCCACTCTCTTTTCGGCTGTGACACACCGGTGCCGCCTCGGAGGCATCGAAACAACATCTGGGCAGCTTTGTTCTGTTCATAAGGACCAGCTGGTGGGGATCCACTTGCCTGGCCCGAACCAGCTGGACCTCTAGCCTCCTCATCTGGGGGACCCCAGAATGATGTTTCTTAGGCTGAGTGCCAAGCCTCCTTACAATCGTGTGCCAATTCCTGCAACATGTTGCAACCTGTTTGGGGAATGGGCCAATATGTTAAACTCTTTGTGCATCTCTTCTCTTCCGTGAGCCTTGTGATCTGGCTGCAGAAAGATATATATTTTAAAAAAATGAAGCTGCTATTTTCCTTTGTTTGTGTTATTTTCATTTTTGACAGATGCATCTGTGGTTGATTCCAGTGCCAGGATTCAGCCCTCTGACATGTCAGCTTATAATGGAGTGTGTTGTTTGTAGAGCATACAGAGAGCGCCTGTCCCTCTTCTGTCTTCCTATACCAGACACATTGCAAGAGGCTTTTGCACAGATTCTGGGAATCCTCTTCAGGTCCCTGCAGATGATATCATTGCCGTGCCCTGGGGAGCGCACAGAGCGCACTCTAGGGAGGTATCTGGGTGCATGCCTGCCCCCCAATTCTTCCCCAGCCAGGAAAAGGCCACACTGGGGGGTGACTGCAGTCAAGAAAAGGTGCTTGGGGTGGGGAGTTTTTTGTGCAATTGGCAGAGAATTCTAACCTCTGCAATGACCAGAAAAAGTGAGTTACAATATTGCAAGTGCAACTTCTTTTTGTTGTGTACCTTCCAGTCGCCTCTGACAGTAAGGTGACCCCTATCACAGGGTTTTCTTGGAAAGATTTGTTCAGAGGGGGCTTCCTCTGAGGCTGAGAAAGTGTGACTTGCCCAAGGTCACCCAATGGCTCTATATGGCTGAATGGAGATTCAAAGCCTGGCCACTTGGACTGAAATGCTCAAACCACCACACCATGCTGGGTGCCCACAAGCCCAACTTATCCCATCATAACCTTCCCAGAGGTTGTCAATCCAGCCCTGCCGGGTTGGAACAGCCCTCTACCTCCTCAGATACAGAGGAAAGAGGCCTGCAAGCCCACAGGACTTGCTGTGGGGACTCCCTTCTCGGCAAGAGGGCTCATGGAGAGGTCAACAGCTTTTATGAATTAACGGCATCATTAAACCCTCTAAGCATCTCTTGTGAATTATTGTCAGAAGGCGGCTAACCAGGAAAGGGGACTTAAAAGGTCTTGGCAGCAAAATGGGGGCAATGAAAGCCTTGACCCAGAAATGCGTGGCGGCTGTGGAGAAAAGGCAAATTCCACGCTATGGAATATTAGAGAAGGGATTTTAAATAAAGTTGCCGGGATCATAATGTCTTTTCACAAATCTCTGGTGCAGCTGCATTTTGAATGCCATGTACAGTTCGAGTTGATCCACATGGGAAAAAAATATGCATACATGCATTTTCTTCACGGAAAGCATCCTGAAGAGGGGAAACATCCTAGCCACAGGTGCATCTTGCTCAGGAGGGATGGTCAAAGAATTAGAGAGAGGGCATTTTGGGGGGAGGACATGGCAGAGGTTGCAAAATTAACCCCTGTATGGTTGGAGCGGAGGTTTTATTTTGCTTTCTTGTGTAGTATTTCAAAGCAGAATCCTCCAGTAAATTTGATTGGCAGCAGCTTCCAGGAAGGAAAACATTCCTCCGCATGATGCAGAAGAAATTCATGGACTTCACAGAAACACACACTCTGAAGGCTGAGATGGCATTCAAAGGGGGATTAGGTGCATTCAGGGTTGGGACTGCGAGATCACAATGGCTGTGAGGCTTCTGCTAGGATCACAGGCGGAGGACCCTGGTGGCAATTGCTCCACAGGCCTCGAGTGTGGTCCTGCCTTCTGACAGCGATGCCCACCGAACTGGAGGGCTTTAGAAACAGAGCCCATTTCCACACTACACTCTTATAGCGTGATGATTCCACTTGCAACATCCTATGGAATCCTGGGGTTTGCAGTTTAGAGAGGGGCCGCCTGGCCGCCTGGCCCACCCAGCCCACCCCTCCCTAAACTGCAAACCCCCGGATTCCATAGGATGTTGAAAGTGGAATCATCGTGCTATAACAATCTACTGCAGAAATGGCCAGAGCAAATCAACTGCCTGAGTTGGAGGGAGCACATGGAACGATTGCAAGACCACACAGCCCAATTGCCAGCCTCGCTGTGTGCCTTCAAATTGACCCAGATGTATGGTGATCCCATCACAGGGCCTTCCTGGCAAGAATTCTTCAGAGGGACTTTGCCATTGCCCCCCTCTAAGGCTGAGACAGGAATATGACTCGCCCAAGGGCCAAGGGGTGGGTTTCCATGGCCGAACAAGAATTCGAACCCTGATCCCCCAGAGCACTGGTTCTCAACCTGTGGGTCCCCAGATGTTTTTGGACTTCAGCTCCCAGAAGCCCTGAGCATTGACCATAGTGGCTGGGGCTTCTGGGAGCTGAAGTCCATGAACATCTGGGGACCCACAGGTTGAGAACCACTGCCCCAGAGTCTTAGTCAAACACACAAAGCACAATACCACACTGGCTCTCAGGATTATGGCAACCCCTAGGGTTTGGGGGTTTGGGGTTTCACTTTTTTGTTTTTTGCACCAAGCAATGTCCAGTTTCAGAGATTCTGTTCTGAGTTCTTGTTATCCCATTTTTCAGCTCCCCAGGATTTTCTCTTTCTTATTTGTATTAGGTGCCCACATGCTTACATTCTAGTATGGTGAACTGAAATTCTTTAATTAAAAAAACCACATTAGAATGAAATTAAACTATCAGTATTAAAACATTAAACATTAAAAGCATTAGCATCAACATTAAGACATTGAAAACAATTTAAATCATACAATTAAAAAGAATGGAGAACATTTTAAAAGCAGTAACACTTAAAAAGAAAAGAGCAGGCTATTAAAAACCCTTCTTTTAAAACCATTCAGCTCTCAGAAGGCCACTGGAACAATAAAAAGGTCCTTTGCCTGCCAATGGAAGGGCAGCAAGGGGAGGGGTCTGGATAAGGCCCACCTTTGCAGCACAGTTCATCTCAGACCCCCCCCCCGGGACCTGGCCAGTTGGAGACCCCCTCAAGGGTTATCCCCACGGCCCTCCATCCCCGGCTCTTTCCTATTCTTTTCTCCACAGGTTCCCTTCTCTGCCTGCTCAGCAGCCGGCTGCCACCTTTCATTACCTGGCCGGGAGGAGCAACCGCGGGTGACGCCGCGCACAAGTCAGGTAACAGGGGAGAGCCTGGCGCACGGTTCTGCTTCCTCCCATCCAAAGAAGCAGGTACAGCCTGGACTGCGATTTTGGGAGAATGCAGTGCTTGATTGTCAGTAGGAATGTTGCTGAAAATAAAAACAAGGCAACTCAAATAACATTGTGCCAGAGGCAGAGGTTCCTTCATTTTAGCTGTCTGTCCCTCTCTGCCTGCCTGCGTCCTCCCTCTCTCCTGTCATTCTCTCTCTCTCTCTCTTTCTCTTGCTTTCTCTCCCTTTTCTTTTTCTTTCTTTCTTTTTCTCTTCTCCTCTCCCTCTCTCACACACACCACAAGCTTCCACACTTTTTCTTCCTGAAAAATACTGTTTGAAAATGGGATGCATCTTATATGCCAGCAAATACACTAATTTCCTAGAGGACCCAAGCTTCCTTCAAAGAAACAGGAGTTATGCTCAAGCATGTGGCATTCAGCAGAAAGTACAAATGGGGCTGTTTGGTGAAAAAAGAAAGTGTGGGCTGGAGGGCCAACTTTTCCTGAATACCACCCGATAGGTTCAGCCCCTTGGCTTATGTTAACTCTTTTTAAAGTTCAGACTAAAATCCAGAGCGGACTCACTCACCTTGGAAAACCTTGTTTTCCATCTCTGTTTTGAACCACATTATTCTTCCTCTTTGAAAGAGGAGTTCCCGTCAGCTAACATACGTGCACACGCACGCACACGCACACACAGACTTGGGGTTCTTCTTCTTGGGGAGAGGGAGAGCTCCAGCATGACTTTGATACCCTTGACCCTGGGTGCACCTTTCAACTCTGGCCTCCTTTGAAGGCAGAACCCATCCAGGGTCCCCCACCCCAACCCAGAGGGGCCTTTTGGGCCTCCCTAACCAAGGGGAGCTCAGCCAGTAGTTAATTCCTTGCTAAGCCCCAGCATTCCTGTGGGCAAATCCCACAGGAAAGGAAATCACTGGTATGATTACTCTTGCCTTAAATTTCAAAGGGTTTCCTCTCTCTGTCCCTCTGTGCATCTTACACACACACACACACACACACACAGAGGCAGACAGGCAAGGGTATTATAATTAAGTGGGTTGCCGGCAAACAGACAAAAGAGACCAGAGGACTGTATGGCAGGGGTGGGAATCAAAGAACCATAGCATCACAGACCCATGGAGTTGGAAGTGACCACGAGGGCCACCTGGGGCCACCCCATTCTGCCACCCAAAAATGCACAACTAAAGCTTTCTCAAACAATGCTCATCCAACATCTGCTTTAAAACCTCCAAAGAAGTCAAGCAACGTCTGGATTCTGAGCCCTGCTGGTGGAAAGAGAGAACCATTGCTCTCAATATGGGCTGTTGAGGAAGGTGCCTCCCTCCATATCTACCTGGACTCCCAGCAGCCCTAGCCAGTGGTGAGGAATGCTGGGAGTTGCAGGCCAGCTACAGATTCCTACCTCCTGCTTTAGCATAAGTTGCATTACCATATTTCTGTGCATAGGTCCTTACTTCTGGCCATTTTACCCCAAAGTACTGTCTTCCTACTAATAGTCCTTTTCCCCTTCTCACCTGGCCAAGGGACCTTGTGTCAATGGGGCCACCACACTTCTGCAATGGAGGCCAGCCCTTTGTTTGGGGCCTTCAGGGATGCGCCTGCTCCAAAGAGCACTGCCTCGTCTCGTTCTTTGTCCACGCTCAGAAGCGGCTGAGCTTCCAAGGCAGCCATATGGAAATCAGCTTAATGGAGCCATAAACTCCTCTTAATGAGATGTCCCAGCTATGATATTTCCATTCTACTAAAAATCCACTCAATGCCCTGGACTCCTTTGATCGAGCCAGGATATTTTGATTCAAAATTTCCCTTTGCTGTTGTCTGATTTCAAGTCATTTCCAACTTATGGCACCCCAAAGGTGAACCTCTCATGAGGTTTTCTTGGCCAGATTGTGGGGAGGGCTGCCTTTGCCTTCCTCTGAGGCTGAGAGGGTGTTACTTGCCCAAGCCCAGTCAGTGAATTTTCATGCCTGAGCAGGGATTCAAACCCTGATCTTCAGACTCCTAGTCAGACCACTACATCACACTGCTTCTCCTACCATTTCCCTACCTGGATCTTAAAGCTTATTCTGGGTGCCCCCATTGCATGAGATAAATCAGCCACCTTTCTTTAAGGGAAGGTGTTTTTGGCATTGGCACCCCCTGGTAGCTCAAGAACCCTGTCTCAATCAATCAATCAA
>CAOKZL010003286.1:0-109820 GCA_948472985.1 Iguana delicatissima | reverse complement strand
TCCCTTGGGCATTAAATCAAGGTAAAGTATTGCCTCTGAACACCCCAAAACAAAATCCCTATCAATTTTCCTTACTTTCTTTTTCTTTAGCTCTTGAATGAATGTGTGAGGGGGTTTGGTTGTTGTTTGCTTTAATTACTAAGGGTTTAATAAAATCTTTAAACTGAACAACCTGCCTGGTGTTTTTTTTTTGGCGTGGTCTGACTCTGTAAAATCTGGGTTACAAAGGTCCTGCAACGTTACCCTGCCTCTCGCATAGCTAAAACAGTGCTCTGAGCTAATTTTCCCCACAATTTTAACAGATTTTGGGAATCCCTTAAGGGAGCCCCTTAGCAAGCAGGGTAACACTTCTTCCCAATGGAGAGTGAGAGAATCCATGTATGAGTCTTAGGGCCTTTCTGCACTACACTGTTATAGTGATATTATTTCACTTTCAACATCCTATCCTGTGGAATTCTTGCATTTGTTCTTTGTTGAGGCCAAAGAGCTCTCTAGCTGAGAATTCTAAATGGCCCTCCCTAAACTGCAAACCACAGGATTCTATAGAATGTTGAAAGTAGAATAATACTGTGAAAATACAACCTGAAGAACACCCCCTGCAAAAATTTTCTACAACAAAGATTTTTTAACACATACGGAACAAGAAATACCAGATGTCCTAGCTGAGTTCAGGAAAGGAAGAGGCATTAGGGAGCATATTACACACTCAGACTTTGGATAATGGAGGGCACAAAAAAATTCAAAAGTAAATCAGCCTGTGCTTTATAAATTATAGCAAAACGTTTGACTGTGTAGATCATTTAAAACTATGGCCCTTGTCGCACAGCACTTGTCATGTGAAAGGGCCTCTGGAGCATCGAGCAATTGCGAGGATTGTTTCATATGGCAACCTTGCAATCACGCGATGCTGCTAGGGCCAGCATGCACCGATTATGCAATATTTCATTTTTGGCTTTTGGCTGAAAATGATGCATAGTCATGCATCGCTCTGGGGCCCCCCACACACTTACCATCTGTGCAGAGCTCCGGAGCCACAACCCTCATGCTCCCCCCAGTGCAGCCTGGGAAAATAACTGGCTGTACTGCAGAAGGAAGAGGCAGAGCCCTCATGCTGCTTGCCGGCCGGCAAGCAACTACTGCAAAGATGGATCAGAGGAGACACAACTGCCTCACAGAAGAGGCTGCTCGTGTGATCCCCACACAACTGCACCGAATAGAGATAAGCTGCGTAAAAGGCCTATGAATCACTCTTAAAGAAATTTGTTAGCTACAACATTTGATTTTCTTGATATGTAACCTGTACACAGGACAGGTGCTATTGTTAGGACAAGAAAAGTAGAAATGGAGTAGCATCCAGTTGGCAAAAGGGTCAGACAAGCCTGCATTTTATCAACCTATCTGTTTAACTTATATGCTAAACATGTGATACATAAAGCAAGAATAGACAAAGAGGAAGGAGGAGTGAAAATTAGAGGAAGGAACATCAACAATATGCAGATAACACACCATACTACTAGCAGAAAATAGCAAAGACTTAGACCAATTATTTTCAAGGCAGAAAGTGCAAAGGCACATTTAATGTTGAGCATTAGGAAAACAAAAATAATGACCACAGATGATTTACATAATGTTAAAGAAGACAATTAAGACATTGAAACAGTTCAAGATTTCCCATACCTTGTCTTAGTCAATCAGCATGGAGACGTCAGTGAAGAAACCAGAAGAAGACAAGTACTTGGAAGGGGAGGTATGAAAGAACTACACAGGACCCTGAAAGATAATAATATAGATTATGTTTTATTCTATTGCAGTTGTTTGTACACCACCCTGAAGCCTACTTGGTTTTTTTTTGGGGGGGGGAGTGACAGTCCAGAAATTTTTAAAATAATACATTCAGGGATCACAGTACATTCAGGGATCACAGATAAAAGACAAGCTTTAAATAAAACATCAATCACTTAGGCCCTTCCCACAGGATGTCGCTATCACACATCGTATTGTTGCAATATTGGCAGCACTTCTGCTAGGATGGGAGCATGCCCCCAGCACTTCTGTCTGTACCCAATCAGCTGCCTGTGGAAGGGAGCATGAGGGATTCACCCCTTCCTTCCACAGTGCAGCCAACCTTTTCCCCTGCTGCAATGTGATTGTGCTTCTGGCCCTTCTGCATGGCTAGCTGCAATGGAAGGATCATGCGATTGGGGGGCATTGATGGAGTTTTTCTGTCAATGATGTACCCCACAATCACACCAGCTGGTGACACAAGAAGGGCAGGACTGCAACAACATCATGTGGCATTGTGGCAGTCCTGCTCCTCTCATGTCCCCATGCGGGGAGAATGTAGTCTTGTGGAAAGGGCCTTAGCAAGAATAAAAATTGTCTTCATGAAATGAGAAAACACAGCCAAAGAGCAAGATCTCACTTTCATAGATATATTGTTTTCTAGTATTGCTGTAGCCACTGAGAAGACTTTGAAAGACCTCTAATTTTAGAGAAACATTTGTTTAGTTTGAAATGAAACATTTATTTGTCTTGTGTTTCCATGAAAACTCATGAAATCTATATTTCCTGTATCTAAATATGAACAAAAACACAGCTTGCCTCAAGATTTGTGCATTTCTGAAGTTCATAATTTTTTAAAAGTGTACTTTTTAATGTATATTTACACATACAAGTACTGTATACTTTTTTAAAAGTATGTAAAATCTGAACAGAAAAAAACAAGTTGCTCACAAAAATGCTTTAGCAACTCTATTCAAGCCTTGGAATTTCCCTAAAGAAATAGTGTTACATGTACCAATCAGTTTGGGTGGGTTCAGTTTGTCCTTGTTAAATAAAACAAACAAACACCTTATTAAATTATAGATTATGTTTTATTCTATAAAAATTAGTTACAGATGGGAAACATAAGGAATCAAAATGAAAAGTTGCCACTTCTTTTACTTTTTACCTTAAGAAAATTAACTAGTCCACGCCAGAAAATGGCTGTGGTATAAAAACAATGGTGTAACATTCTTATTATCATTACCAGTATGTGGGGTTTCCAGAACCATATATTCAAATATATAAACAAGATGCTTGGTGTCATCCAGCAAGTTTCTTTGGTTCTGAGTACTTCTCCTTTCTTCTTCAGCTACAAGAACTGTTCTTCTGTAGACAATCATCTTTAGAGGGGAAAAAACGGGGAGGTGAACTTCATATATATATTTCATCACTTTGGTACTCTTTGTCTTAAAATATAACCAAGCTGTGGATCATATTGTAACTCCTGTTAAGTCTTTCAATTTTTTCTCTGTGTGGATATATATATATATATATATATATATATATATCACGCTTTCCAATCTGAATTTATCCCCAGATAACCAGCTGAATTTCTTATATAAGCACTGAAAGTGCTGCCTCAGCTTCATAGCTGTTTATTATCCCCAGCGAAAAGGAATCAAACACCTTGTTCTGGGCCAGATGTGGGGGAAATGTGCCTTTGGCTGTTTCCCCACCTCTTGGGCAGCACACATTACTTTGTATTTTGTCCCCTTTTTACTTGTTTGCTCTTCAGTGTGTTCCCTTGTGCTGTGGCTGCCATGAAACAGTCTTCGTTCAGAGCAACTGCAAGCTGTGTGCTCATCTCACACTCATTTTGACACTCAGCACATTCTCTCTAGGTTTACCAGGCACCTGTTGCAATATTTATAGTCAAGGATTTATTGTCCTGTGGTGGGGAAGAGGTTTTTGGGTTTTTTGTTTTGTTCTGTTTTCCATTTCTGCAATGTAACTGTCAACAAATGTGACTGAAGGCAATAAGGCATGTGGTGGTAGGGCAAGCTCATTTTCAAGAAGCAGAAAACAGATGCAGGACAAACGAGGCATACAAGAGGGCAACTCTGCAGCCACGCTGTTCTGTTTTTCAGTTTAACAGCATTATTTAAGAAGAATTGTTAAAATTCATGAGTTCAGGGAGAGGATGGCACTGCGAGTTATGATGAAGTGAGGACTGCTGCTGAAAATGGCAGTTCTGTGTCAAGACTCCCTCTGGGTAATGCTGGGTTAGTCAATGCACTGAATGTTTCCCTGCAGAGGACACAAACTGCTAATGCTGTGGAAAGGAAGAAGGGAAATGTAAGTTATGATGATGTCAGACTATGGATAAGTTTTACTGCATATCATTGGAACTGGTAAAGTATCTGAGGCTATTGGTATTGGTGATAAGGCTACTGAGAATACTGCAACAGTTGCTTTTGAATCCTTGGCATAATTCACATATGATCAATCATTCCCAGCCTATGTCCTACAGAGATTTTGGATGACAACACCCACAAGGCCTGGCTATCATCACCAGTGGTCAGGGAGGATATGTGTTGTTGTCTAAACTGTCAGAACTAATTTGGAGAAATCTATTCTATGAACTATTAGAGGGCAGGGCATTAGGATTCTGCGATCCTTAAGCAAGAAGATGTTGCTTAGATAATGAACTACTGCCTTTCTGTTCCATATTATAAATCCATATGACATGCAAGAGCATGCATCTGATAACAAAATGTTGAAGTTTTTTAGATTTTGTAACAAAAGCATATTTTTAGTCATTTTCCAAGGAAGCTCAGAATTATTGGCCAAAGGCACTAATTCACATATATGTTCTTTGTATATCCCAGAACAGAGCATTATGGTGGTAACTGGCAGAATTCCCTTTGTACTGGCCTTACTCATTTTAATTATGCTGTGCAGCTACCTCAATAGTACTGCAACCCATTTTAATCTCAGTCATGTGTGTCTGTCTCTTCATTTTGCATATCACCAGAATGGACGGTTACTAGTGTTCCATTTCCCTCCTCTCTCTATGGATTGCTGCCATAGTGTGTAAGCACGTGCATGGCCTACTTTAAAGACTAGTGCGTTCTATTTTATTTCCAATGAAACTTCCAAGTAAGTGCTCTTGCTTGTAGCCTTAGGCTTAAATAGAGTAATAGTATAGTTGATGGAGTCAAGAAATGTGTCGGATATGAACAACTTCTGTTAGACAGTCTAAGTACTATTAGTGTCATTCCCATTGACAGTAGTTATGTTGAGGAGAAATTATTCTGGAAAGCATTTTTCATGCTTGGTTGACATGTAGATAAAGGCATTCTTGATATACTAAAAGCCCTCTCAAGTGCACAGTTAGCATAGTGAGAAATCTGCTAAGTGTTCCATTTTTACTAGAGATTGCCTCAATACTGGAAAAATCTAGGGGTTTTTTAGCTGTGTTGGTAAGCCTGTGATCATGTGGGCTGGGAAATAAGAAAGTCTTCTTAGTGTCATGAAAGAAAACTAAAGGTTAAATTAATGACATTTTTTTAAAAAAGTTACTGTATTCAAACTGTGTTTCCCTAACATACAATGAGGGAATCAAAATTTCAGAAAGGGCCTTTTAAAATTATTTAAGTTCTGCTCTTGGAAATCAGAATCTTAGTCCTGAAAGGAAGGCAGCTGTCTTTTGAAAGTCCTGCTATTCTAATCATTGTTCAGAGACAGCAGGAACTCCTGTCCTTTTCATAGAATCATAGAGTTGGAAGAGACCACAGGGGCCATCCAGTCCAACCCGTTGCCATGCAGGAACACACACTCAAAGCACCTCCAACTGATGACCAGAAGTGACATAATGTCACTTCTAGTTGCCATTTTGAGAAGGACTCTAATGAAGATAGAGGAATTTGGGAACACTGTTGGGGATGGAGGCCACTGGGGGCTGGAGAGGGGCAAACTGCCCTCTAGCCCCCACACAATTGGACTTCATAAAGATGAAACTACTGATTTAGCTGAATATAAAGTGATATAGAAACAGGATTGACTTAGCTACCTGGGTAGCATATTGAGAAAAAGGTAGAATATAAACTAAAAAAATAAAATTTAAGACAAGAAAAATGAAAGAGTGAGACAATCTCGAATGGTTAAATTACCCATCTCTAGATATGATTAAATAAATATGTAGACAGCTACCCTTGAGTGAGGCTGGAATGGCCTAAGGAGACTCAGTGACCGTCATGGCTGAATGAAGAGCCCAACAGACCACTGCTGTCCTAGTACAGCACTCTAACCCATGTTACCATCGTTACAGGTTACCATTAGGGCTTTAGTCTTCGTAAGATGAAAATGCACATCAATGATATTTTGCAGCATTCAGCGGTCTGGAGCCTGAGCAAGGAATTCTAATTACAGAAATAAGAATTACCACACTTATTCTACAAACACATAGATGCACGCACAAACATTTAATGACTGATTCGGCTTGCAGGGTGACTGACTGCTTCCCTCCCCCAAATCCTAGAATAACATGAATTAAGAATTTTGGAAGTGTGTTCAGGTACAGGACAAAATATAGTTTTCTGACTAGATAACTTTTAAAAACTTTTTGACCACTGTCATCAGTATACCATCAATTTTAGTTATCTTTTCTTGGTAGGTTTCTTATGTTCATATATTACAACTATTGCAGCAGTTGCTTTGAAGAGACATCACTCTGGGAGTCCTTAAGCTCCATCTTCACCTTGAGTGCATTTTTATAGGACTGGTGTCCAAATCAGAAGACTGCAACAAGTCTCTCCAATACATTGTGCCAAATACATCATCAACATCATCTATATAGCAACATCACTATGCATGGTACTTTACAAGTAAAACAAAACAAAACAAAAAAGCAGTTCCCTGCTCTCAGGCTTACTATCTGGACCAAGGGATATAAATGGGACTCTTGTGATGGTGGAGCCCATATCAGTAGGATCTCCTAGAATCATAGAATCATAGAGTTGGAAGAGACCACAAGGGTCATCCAGCCCAACCCCCTGCCATGCAGGAACACACATCAAAGCATTCCCAACAGATATCCAGCCTCTGCTTAAAAATCTCCAAAGAAGGAGATTCCACCGCACTCCGAGGCAGCATATTCCACTACCGGATAGCTCTCACCATGAGAAAGTTCAGGTGGAATCTCCTTTCCTGCAGCTTGAATCCATTGCTCTTTGTCCTGGTGTCTGGAGCAGCAGAAGACAAGCCCACTCTCTCTTCAACATGACATCCCTTCAAATATTTAAATATGGCTATCATGCTAACCTTCTTTTCTGCAGGCTAAACATACCCAGCTCCCTAAGCCATTCCTCATAGGGTATGGCTTCCAGACCCTTCACCATTTTGGTCACCCTCCTCTGGATACATTGCAGCTTGTTGATATTCTTCTTGAACTGAGATGCCCAGAACTGGACACAGTATTCCAGATGAAGTCTAACCAAAGCAGAATTCCCTGCCCCCTCTGGAGGGGGAAATGTCAAAGGGAGTAATTTCTTCTTTGAGATATCCATTTCAGTTGTGATGAGAGGGCAAATGCCATTCCTGCTGTTTGCAAAATGAAAGAATACTCTCTATTTATTTGGGATCTCCTCGAAGAGATACACTGCATAACTCATAAGTGGGAAATATTTAGACATTTTGGATAAATATGTTGACAAAGAGGACGATGCTAAGATTTGTGGAGCAATAGTTACAGTCATACAAGGTATCGGAATTTAAAGAAATGGGAAGAGTTTGTTATAGGGTGTGGTTTTCCCCAAACAATTTCCCACGTCAAACAGGGTGGATAGCTGTGTGTTGAAATTGTTGCTACTCCAGGACGGTCAATGGTAGAACAATTGTCATTCAAAGCTTAATTCTGGATTAGCATGCAAAATTGGCATGTGCCCCCAAAAACATGATTGGATGAAGTGATGAGCTTACTTTCTCTTAGCTTTGCTTGCTGACCAAGCGTAGGTGAAAGCTTGATAAAGGGCTATGTCATAGCAGTGTGGGGGAAAAAAATCTGTCATCATTGGTCATTTCCTCATTACCTTGTTATAGCACTATTATTCTTCATTCAACATCCTGTGGAATCCTGGGGTTTGCAGTTTTGGGAGGGACATTTAGAATTATCAGCCAGAGAACTCTTTGGCCTCAGTAAACTACAAACACCAGAATTTCACAGGATGTTGAAAGTGGAATAATAGCACTATGACAGTGTAGGGAGGACATGGCCACTGTCTTTGTAAATGGTCATCCAGCAGATGCTTAGAGTAGGTTAGGAGTTTTTATTACCAGGTCCACAAACAAAACTTGTAGTCCACATTTTCAGTTAAAATATCCTGAATTCATTTTAGTTTGGGCATTATACTTTATTCAAGTCCAAGTAATGTAACTCTGGCCCTTTCCACACCACCGTCCCAACTTGCCGTGAGGATGAGAGAAGGCAGGACCACAATGACACTTCTGCTTGACATCGTTGTGGTCCTGTCCTTCTCCTGTCCCCAGGCAATGCAATGATGGATCAAATCATTAATGAGTTTTCTCCATCAATGATCCACAATCACATCATCATCATGGAGTTACCTGTCCTGCAGAAGCCCAGGAAGTGCATTGGCTGTGCTTCCCGCCACAGTGCAGCCTGGGAAAGTACCCAGCTGTGCTACAGAAGGAAGAGACAGGGCCATGATGCTTTCTTCATCATGGAAGCAGCTGTGTATGGAGGGGAGCACTCCCATTGTGCTCCCCTCCCAGCAGAGCCGAGGCTGGGATCCCCACCAGATGTCTGCATGAAAAGGTAGGATGCAGAAAGGGCCTCTGATTCTTGCTTTTCCAGTGATAATGGATTTTTTTTTCATTTTTTGCAGTATGAGGAAGTGGACAGGATCCTTGGGGAGGTAACAGAAATCACCTATGTTCTAAAACTTTCACTCTTCTGGCTCATTAAACCTATCAGAGATGGACTGGCCAAGTGGGTAAATGGAGAGGCTACTGCCTCTTTACAGCAAAGGAGAATCTCAACATTTCTGAAGGAGGTTGTTGGCAAACTTCTACTGAAAAAGAAAGCCTTTCCCTAGATCCCACCATATTGGACAATTTTGTTCAGTTTCCAGTGCTCCTTTCTGAAGCATATTGCAGCATCTCAGCTTCAGACATTCCTGGCCAAGACAGGGTATCTTGGTCCATTCCAGTGTGGCTTCAGAACTGTGTATGGGACAGAATGGCTCCTTTTTTGATGTTCTTCTGATGGGAGTTAATTTTTTTTCTGTTCTGATGGCCTTTTTAGGGATTGACAGCAAGAGTTTTAATAGTATTCTGATGCCCTGATTTTTATTAGGGATGGGCCAACTGAATCCTCAAATCCCTGTCAGGGATTCAAGATTTGGGAATCCGAATCCCTGTGCCAAAATAGGCAAACTGAATCTTTTGAATCTGCCACCCGGAGACTGGGACACCTGAAAACCTGGGAGACCAGGACACCTGAAAATTTGAGAGACTAGACACACAACGGGAGTTGGCAAGTAGGTGTATTTTTCCCTTGGAGTAATAATGGCCTTTGCTAACAATTTCACAAATTGCATCTAAGGTTGTATTCTAAGATATTTAAATTGAATATTTCATATCTAAGTTCAGCACTTGACTGGAAGCTACTGGCTTGAGATTTCCAGGAGAGCTGAAACATTCCTTTACATAGCTTCCTGGCAAACCTCTTTCAGACACAATTCTGAGGTTTGGAGTTTTACAAGGTGTCACAGCCTTCTCTGCCAAAGCCTGCTGCTGCATCATCAAACTACAAACCCCAGGATGCAAAAAGCAGCTATGCAAAGAAAATCCAGTTTTCACCTAGATTATCTCTGTACTGTAGTATATGGCCCTGTTTACACTGGCAGGAAAATGTGGGATTAATTCACATTTTCCTCCCTGTATAGAAAGGGCCTTCATGTCATTTTCAATCTGGGCATATCCTGCAGCAAAATTATGACATTCATCCTGGCCAGATTTCTTCAGAGGGTGGTTTCCCTTGCCTAGGCTTTTGCTAAGGCTGAGAGAGCATGCCTTGCTCAAAATTATCCTTCTTTCCCTTGCTTTTTAAACCCTTTTTTAAAAAAGGATTCAAAAGATTCGAGGTTCGTGGAATCCAAGAACCTTCAAGAGATCCAGATCTGGATTCGGTTTCGGAAAATTCTGGATTCGTTCCATCTCTAATTTTTATCATTTGCCTTTTAATTGATTTATTTAACTCAATGCATGGTTTTAACTGAGTGAATGGTTTAATTTCATTTTAACAGTACAATTGTAAATATAGTCTACTTGTGTATTGGTAAGTGCTTCTAATTCTCTTTGTTTTAATTTTGGTGTGACACTGTCTTCCTCCAGTCCATGATGAACTGCTAGCAGGTGCATAAATCAGTATAGAATGAAACAAATTACTGCTAATTATATGTACACAAAAGATGATATGGACCAAAATGTTTATATTGTTTTAATTTTGTGGCCCTCTAGATTTCATGATAGAAGGTAGGACAGAAATATTTAAAGAAAAACAAAGCAAATGTCACCCTATAAAATTTATGATAACTTCTGGTTAAGATTAAGTATAGATAGACCAGTTGCAGAAAGTAAAAGATACCAAAAAAAAAAAAAAAAAACCCACAAATATAAAGTGATACATTTAGTTATTGTTGTTGTTATTTTATTATCAGTTAGTTATATCTCAGTTCTTTGCAAGAAACAACAAGAAGCACACAAAGTTATCTAAGTAGCTGATAAAATCAGATTAAAAACAAGTGATAAAATCAAATAAAAAAGAAATATCATTAAAACTTAAAATCATACGGAAGACATACAAATGAATAGAAAAAAAATGCCACTCAGCAAGTCAAAGACCTCCATATCAATAGCAATCCATCTCAGGTTATCAAAATCCTGCCTGAATAGGAAAGATTTTGCCAGCTGGCAAAAAGACAGTGGGGAGGCAGCCAGCCTAGGCACCACAGCAGGGAGTTGCAGAGCCTCAGTCCTTGGTTCAGTTGTAGTTTTCTTTATCATGAAAATCACACATCCAGTTTTGCAGATAAGTATTCACTGCTGATAATGCATGTGGGGAAGCAAAACTATACATGGAATTAGAAAGGCTGTCTCAGCACAACCCAAAGCAGAGAAGTGAGCAATAAAGTGATATTGGAGGGCAAAAAAACCTGGGATTTAGAGAATCAAAATTTCAATCAAACTGTGACAGAAACTGGGACCAAAAGAACCACAACAAATGGAGTGTCTTTTTGTGGAGAGGAGAGAGGAATACTGAACTATACTGCAATGTGAAATATGAAGCATTTCTATGCAAAAATGTTGCCTGCCATAGACTTCGTGTTTTATTTTGCTTTGTTTTCTTCCAGGGCACTTTCTTGACTCTTGCTGGCTTTGTCAGTTTGCTGGTGTAATCTGACAGCATGTGCAGCAAACCATAACTTTGTTCCAGCTACAAGCATTTCTTTAATATCCCTTTTTGTGCAATACTTTGGCTCGCCTCAACAGAAAATGCACTGCATTCACAGTAGGGATGCAAATCATCACTTATTTCATTCTTGTGTACAAGAACAAATAATTTCAAATGTTTTCTTCTTGACTCTTCCTATGATTGTGGTGGGAGGAGGGCAAGGAAAAGTGTTTTGCAGGGAAAGAAACCTGTGCAGAATATTGTAAATTCAATTTAATTTCATTGTCTGCTGCACTAAACTGTGAAAAAGTGGGGGGGGCATTTATTCTAAATAAGTTTTGAAGTGGGAAAAGTCTTGCAGTGGATGGCATTTTACCTGATGGAGTGTCTCAATGTCAACAGAAATAAAATTTCTGAATATTCTTTATATTTCTAAATCACAAATATTCTGAAAATCCTTCCACCTGCACCAAAAATAAGTCACAGGGAGGCTGAGTCTTCTAAATTAAGAGCATCAGCTTCCTCCAACGTTTTCTTATGTTAAGCAAAACTCTGCAGAGGAGAAGGAAAAGGAGGAAGAGACTCAAGTTTCAAGACCTTGCATGACAGCTGTTTGTGAAGTAGTTCATGAACAAGAAGCTTTGCAGAAGTTAACAGAGTTAACAGAATTAACTTTTGCTGCTGCTGCTGCTGCTGCAGGAGCCCAACATCGAATTGCCTACCCACCATGTAGAAGTTGGATCCCCCCTTGTGCTGTGCAGTGTTGAAGGGGGAGGTGCATTTGCTGGCCTCTAATGAATTTGCTGGCCACCATGATGAAGAGTGTGGGAGGTGGAGTCAGATCATTTAAAAGGTCTTGCTACCCCCTCCTCTGCCTCTTTTGGATCTTTATTTCAAACAGAGTCACAGTAGAATAAGAAGCTTGACAAAAGTGATCAGTCACAGATAGCAAAACCTGCTCTGTTGGGAATTTGGGGTTCAAGGTGCATGCACATGCCACCCCTGTAAATATAAGCACAAGTGTTCAATATGCAGTGGCCCTCATTCTTCTTAGAACTGTCCTAAGTTAAAAGGTCTGACAGGAGACAGGTGAGATAAGCAGGGATGTAAGCAAGGATCAGGCAATCCCCCCATCTCACAAAGGGGCCCAGTCCAGTTGATTTACAGAGGCTTTTAGTGTGGCTGCATTTATGTCCAGATCAGGTATTATTTGAGGGAGGGATTCAAATTTGGGTTTAGAATTCCAGTTCAGGAAACCATCACCCTTTTATGGCTAGGAATCTGAAGTTTATAGTGGGTTTAGAACATATTGTTAGGGGAAAAGGTTGCTGAGGAGAGGGTGGCTGGACCCTACCACTCACCTCCAGATCCTAAATTTAAGGATCTCCTCATTAAGTGTGGTGCTTAAGAAGATTCCTCTCCTAAGGGTCCTATCCTAAGGGTGAGTCAGTTAATAAGAGTATTCCCTCAGAGTTGTATATCATCCAGTACACTTCCTGGTGTGCAGTGATTAGGGAGATCTGTAGGCACAAAGTTGCTGCTGATTTAGTAAAATGTGATATTAAGTCTGCATTCTCACTCTTGCTGGTCTGTTATGGTGCTTTCAGGCTTCTTGACTTCTTATTTGAGGACATGTTTTACATGGATTGGGACCTTCCTATGAAGTGTTTGGTGTTGTGTGTGGCATTTGAGAGGTTCAAGTGGGCAAAGTTTAAGATGGAGTCTAGAGGGGCTGTCCAATTCTTAGATGACTTTCTGTTAATTGGAAAGTTTGGAATAGGACATTATGCCTTCTTGTATGAGTCTTGCTCTTTAATGCAGGGAGTTTCTTTGGCACAAGAGAAGCCAGAGTGCCCCTTCCACCAATTGGTATACCTGGGCACTGAAACTGACACAATCAATGAGATACGCAGGTTGCCCATGCAGAAATTTCAGAATCTAAGGAAAAGAGTGGCTGGGTTTCTTGTACGTAGAAAGGCTACATAGAAGGAATTTCAGTTACTTGTTGATCATTTACATTTTGCTTTCAGGTAGAGCTTTTCTTAGGTGTCTTGGTGACACTACATGTGGGAACAGCAAGCTTCATCCTAATATTAGGATTACACAGGGAAGACCTTAAGGTATGGCGGCAATGTCTAGCTGATATTTAATGGGACCTCTTTTTGGAGGGATGAGATGAAGCTTAAGCTCCTCAGATGCTGCAGGGTCCTTGGGATTCAATGTGCATTTTTCATGACATCAGTGTGCCCAAATTTGACCCAGGCATTGGGTGGAGACAAGGGTCAAAACTGACCTGATTTTTCTAGTGATTTTTTTTCTGATTTTGGTCACATTTTTTTTTAAATGGTCTGAGGAGTTGTCTAACTCCTTAGTTCATTTCTGCTAAGATAATATGGTCACAGTGCAGGTTATTAACTCTTGGACATCCAAAGGCTCTAGGGTGATGGGGCTATTTGAGGAATTCATTTTGCAGTGCCTATATTATAACATACTTTTCACAATGCTCAATGTGGTGGACAATGGCTTCTCCAAAACTTTCTCCCACATGAAGATAAAATGCTGTAGACAGCTCACACACAGGATGTGGCCACCATGCTGGACCTGATGCAAGCAAATCTGTAGATGCTTGGAAGGGTGACGTAGTTAGACATATGACTTTGTCTCTAATGCCTAGCACCAGGAAAAATAAATATGAGACTGTTCAGGAATTTGCAGAATTCAGGTGACAAGAGCAGTTGGGTAATGTTTGGCCTGTTCCTGCCCCTCACTTATGGAAATACTGTGTATCCCATGGAAGTAAGGAGCTGTTGTTACAGTTGATTAGGACCCAACTGATAGTTCTGGCCTTTTGGTTGAAGGAGTGGAGCTTACTGGATAGTGCAGGAGGTTTTCATTTTCAGAAACCTTTAGAAGGATGGCCCAAGGAGAGAGGTAGGATGGTCAATGACAGATAGACACTTTCCCCAGCTATACTCAGAAATTTAGGAGGGATTGGGGGAAGTGGTACTTGTGTATCAATTTATGAAGTCTTTCTCTTTCACACTGCATTTCTGACCACTTTCCTTGAACTTTACAAATCAGTGAACTGGTGTCCAGTCAAAGGCTGGCAAGTCGGGTAGAGTTTTAGAATTTAAGTACCTTTCTTTGAGTAGTCAACATGCACTTCTTCAAATTCATGACTCCAAGACACATCAAAAGTGGGTAGTATGCCTGCAAATCTGTAGTGATAATAGATTATGCCCACTTCAGGCCCTCCAAGATATGTCCAAATTAGGTGGGAACATTCTGTCCCCCTATTCTGCCATTCTGACTTGTTGCCCCTGAGTAAATACCAATTTTAATCCCTCACCTCCAGGACCCTGAGCTTACTGGGTTTAAAAGGAGTTAAATTTGGGAACCTTAATTTAAGATTGGGGCTGCCTTAGTTGTATCTGTGGCTGGCATGGGTCCTCACCTTATTAGGGTGCTGTAAGTCTTTGTTCAGCTTTCCCAGGTGAACAGCAACCTCAAAGGAGGACAGGCAGAAACAAGCACACCAGGAGCTAATCAGGCTAGGATGAGAGCCAGCTGGTTCCAGCCTTCTTAAGGAAGGCACAGGGCAGCAGCTTGATGCCAGAAACAAGTTGTGTGTTGCTAGTCCTTGTCTTCTCTGGATTCACTGCTCATTGCCTGCCTAGATTTCTGACCCTAGACTGTCTGATTGTGTTGCTTGCCAGATTTATGGACCTTTGGATTGTTTCTGAATGATGTTTCTTCCCACAGTGAACAGACAATCTGTGCTGATTGTTAGTGTCTCTGTTTGACTGTGAATAGCCTCCTACTGACTCTGCACTCTGTAGCCTGGCACGGACAGCTGACACCTGCAACAGTCTTCAATATTTCAGAAGTATATTAGGCATCTACAGCACTAACATATTGAATGGTTACCCTTGCTTTCCAGAAGTATCTGATAATGGCAGTGATCATATTAATTTTTAAAAGTTACTGGAAATATTATGAGCTTGCTTGCTTGCTTATTTGCTTGTTTTCATCCCTGATGGATGGATACAGATTTCTATTTAAAGTTGAGTTAATGACATTCTAGCACAGGCAGGAAGTGTTCCACAATGTATTTCTTCATCAGGGACGGGACTTAAGTTTATCAGATCCAGAGTATCTCACAAATATTACTGACCCTAGGCTCTAACACTTTAATATGAATAAATTAGGTGCTAGGGCTTTAAGCATATGCAATTTTTACATGTCTTGAGGCACAGTGTAAAATATGTTCTGAAATGTTTTAATATTATGAAACCATTGAAGGAACACTAGTCATCAGGTGGAAGATCATTTTCTACATTACAATTTTCCATCTATAAGAAACTTCAGTTTGTAGAAGAGAGCTTTCTCCATCATCAAAATATCAAAGTTTTACAGACTGAACAAAAGTTTACCATTTTAGGAACAGGAAAAAAAAATGTGTTGAGTCAGAACAAAAGCCTAACTAATATAACATTCTCATCACTCATAGGTGAACTCATTGTCCTCAAAGGAGACATGAAAACAACATTATTCCCCTTCTAATGTTCCCTAACAATTGTCATTGATCACACCCATACTATACAATGTGAGTACTTTAACACCACTTTAGTAGACATGCCTTCATCCTATGGAATCCTAGGTTCTGTAGTTTGGGGTGACACTTAGAATTCCCTGCTATAGGTTAGGGTAGCAAAATAGAGCTCTTCAAGCAGAGTATTCTAAAATAGGTCAGCAAACTCATACTGGAATTCTGTAGGACTGAAATATGGTACTTAAAGTGTTATGAATGTTATGAAAGTGCTATGATTGGACAATGTATATACAGCTATTGAGAGGCATACTGCTACTGAGCATGGTGTACCCACAGTAACCATGATGACTAAAATCCATTTACAGTCTTATTCTCCATAGATTTGTCTAATCTTCTTTTAGAGACATTTAAGTCAGTGACTATCACTATCAGTTATGCTACCAAATAGCAGTTTACACTAGGAAATTCTATGTTAGCAAATTCAAGTTTAAAAATGAATTATATAAACAAATATAAATTATCATCTGTCTAGAATCTCCCATCATTCAGTGGATGAACCCCAGGTGTTATTACTGTATGAAAGATGGAAAATATTGCACAATATCTTTTCTTAGGTGTGGTCACCAGACAAAGTTGAGATTGGAACGCATGATGTCTGGCTAAGTGAATCTGCACATTGGTTCCATTTAGAAAATGTCAGTAAAATTCTGATAATAAGATGATTCTTAGAACAGCTTCCGGGACCAAAAAAAACAAGACAAAACCAAACAAAAACTGCCCCTTTAAGCAAGAACTAATCTACCAATTTGAAGTGATTGACATTTGATTTAGCTGTTTTCAGTTCCTGAAAATGCCTTAGCCATTCTTGATACTACAGTGCCCAAGGTTCCTTGGTTGAGAGCTATAGACATTAAAGATGTTTGAAATTCAATTTTCAGCAGTAGTGTATACATTCTACTTAATGCTATCATTTGTTTTAAAACTTAAACTTGTCCATAATTCAGTTAGGCTTTTGAAAATCCCATTTAATTGAATGGGAGAAAGTTAAGTGTGTGCTTAATCTAGGCTGCACTACCCTTTCATATTTCTTATCCCTTTCACTAGAAACTTTGGACATAAAGTGTTTATCATCTCTACACAGCAGGATAATGTTTCAATAATTTCACACTACATCCTCAAAATTGCATGGCACAGTCTAATTTCAATGGAACTTTGAGCCTTCCTTCCCATTTTCTCCTTTCCAAATACTATTTGAATTTATAATAAAAAATAGGCACGTGCAAGACCCAAATTATACTCTTGATCCAATTTTATTCACAGCACATTTGTTACAGATTTGTGCTTATAATCCTCATTCACAGTTCAACTCTTGAGGGAAAAGAGAGCTCTGAATCATTCCATCCATTTTATACCACTACTACTACTATTTAAGGGTAACAATGCCCAATACTTGTAATAGCATTTCATTACCATTACAAAAGGGCTTTATAAACACAACCCAGTTAAGCTTATAATGCTCTCATGGAATGAAGAACAATAATTTCAAATACCTCTCTTTAATGCGGAAAAGAAAGGGGAGAAAAAAAAACACCTTTCTTGTAATTTGCACCAGTTCTAATAATTATTTCCAGCAGAAAGAATCAATTTTTGCATGCATACTCACATACACACACACGTTAAAATCCTGACTACAATATTCCCAGGGTGCAAGTGATGGCTGGAGACTAGGATGGATGTGATGTCATGGAGAAGGACAAAAGGGGTGGGTGTTGTTGTCACACCAAGCATTACTAGTTCCAGAATTGAAGCAAATAAATTATTAGGCAAAAGGGTTGGATCCAGTCTTTTGTTCTGAGTAGCATGTCCCCTCCTCTGTCATCGAGTCTTGCTTGTCCATGGTGGCAGTGCTTCAATCAGCAATGGATGGTTGATTCAATCCACCCTTTCAATTTATTGCAGGTATCTACAGAACAATATTATGTTTAAATTGTAAAAGTGGGAAACAGATTTTAGGTGTCAACAGAAGGGAGAAAGTGTTGGTGGTTTCATTTGTTATTACTGTTTTAATGTATTATTTAATCTGTCATTATTTCTGGTGATGAGGAGAGCATGCAAATAGGAAATGAGATGGGGCCATCTCAGGTAAAAGATTGCTTACTAATTATGTTATTATCAGTTTCGTATTTCTAAGAATCGAGTGAGGTCCTTGTGGAATTTTCTGTCTCATGTACCACAATAGCTTGTCTGTTGTTGTGTTCTATGCAGTTTCATCTCAGTGAGTTGAAGCTGTGGACACCATTTCCTTCTCCACCTCTTATTGTCTCTTCACCAGCATGACTTTATGGCCATTTCTGCACTAGAGTGTTATAGTGCTATTATTCCACTTTCCACATCCTGTGGCATTCAGGGTTTGTAGTTCAGGGAGGCCCAAGAGTTCTTTGGTTGAGAATTCTAAAAATCCCTCCCTAAACTTCAAACCCTAGGAATCCATAGGATGTTGAACTTGGAATAATAGCACTATAACAGTCTAGAGAAGAAATACCCTATGATCTACTGAGGCAGGGGATATTTGCGTGCCTCCAGAAGAGATGTCACTAGTGAATGGCACTTTTGTTGCTTCACGTTGATATCAGGGGCTGGAGTCAGAGACCATGTAAGCCTCAGCTGCTCTGGCTTGACCTCTTCCCTGGTTTACACTCAGAGAGGGAGATCACAAGCACAGAGACTTTGGAGTGGACATTGCCACAGGAACGAACAGCTTGGTTTGGCAAAATGGTGCCAAGTGGGATAGGTTGCAGCAAGCAGCTTACCACCTTTAAGGGCACATTTGGGGCTGGGTCACTTCATTGCTGCCTGAAGGCCTCCTAGCCTTGTGGTGGTTCACCTCTTTATTTCCAGAGTATGTGCAATTACAATTCACAGAGCTTAGTAAAGACAATTTTTGGACTGGAACTCTCAAAATACTCCAGTTGGCTTTGGTAATAAAAATAAATAATATTCTAAATTAACTTTTCCAATCTCTGGTCCATTACTCAGAGCACAGGTTTCACATATCTGTCTATATGGCTGATACTTTTTCTATGATCCAAGAAAAGCTTCTACTTTTTGAAGCCTCAGTGAAGAGGATTTAAGCACATGCATATCTTCCCAGAGTAACTAATGGAGTTAGATTTTGCCTGGACTTAGTCACACTTAGCTTTATCAGTCTTACTGTGCAGGGCAGGGTCAATGACATTTCATAATCAATTTCAAACTGAGGGGAAAGGAAGACACCTGAGCACCATATGTCTTAATCTGAGCAGCTGGGAAAGCTCTGATAACCTCTTTATATCCCAAATACTATGCAGGAGGGCTGGGAAAGTGAGGAGATGCCCCTTTTTCTGGCTATTTCAAGGTTATCTGGGTGCAACCCTACTGTCAGAGTTCAACTCCCAGCCCATGCTTAACTTCCAGCAAGGGAAGGGAAGTGATAGTACTTGCCCAAGAGGAAGAGGCAATGGGGAGTATCCAGTGCTAACTATCAAGTAGAAATGTTGAGCCTAGCCAAAGTCAAGGTCAATCCAAAAAGTCAAGAATGCCGAAAGTCAGTCCGAAAGGTCAAGAAACCCAGAATACAAGGGTTGTGGGAGCTTGACTAGTGATTTACTACAAGCAAACAGCAAGACACACTGACCAATTTATATAGCTAAGGAGGACAGGTGCTTCTCATCATTGTTCTGTTTTCTCAATCTCACCAAAACAGCTTCCCTCTGAGCTGCTCTCTTTTGTCTTCTCTGTGACTGACGGATGAGGGGCAAAAGTAGATCTAATTCCCCTAACCATCGCTGGCCCCTTCTCCCTCTGGCACCAGCTGCAACAACTCTGACTCAGCTTGTCTTTCAGCTGGTGGGGGCTGCTGGCATGACAGTCTGTTCTATCACTGGCTCTGGCTGTGGCTCAATCATTTGTTCATCAACCTCTGAGCAGTAATTGTCTGTAGGAGTGGATCCAAACAATATCAAGTTGTGGCACACAAGGAAGAAGATAGAGGTAATGGATACCCTATGAGGTATCCATGAAAGTACATTCCATAGAATAACCAAGCTGATGTAAGTCACAATTAGGATCCTAGCTTATATAATATTCATAACTCAAAGTCTCATAATTTGTATTACCTTAACACGTATTTATATATTTTAATTTGTAGCTATCCACTGGAAATCCTCTTTTATTCAACCAAACTTAGTAGTTTTGTGAGTAAGTCACATTTATCTGCTTTGTTCCCTTTCCAGCACATATTCCTGGCTGAAAAGGGTGTCAGTATAATTCATCATCAGCCCAAAATGGAGCTGCATCATGTTTGTAGGAAGGGAAGCATATAGTAGTTCAAACATCCATCTCAGCTGCACTTTGAACTGCACTTTGCTAGTTTTAGTCCCTCCTATAATAAACTAGACTTCATATCCCCAGCACTGAAAGAACAAGTTAAAACTGGTGCCATTTACAATTGCCAGCAATCAGAGTGCTCCAACCACAGAAGGAGTGGAAGATCCATCCTCCACTTTTGTGATGTTTTGGGGCACAGGACCCTCATCAAAGTAAAAAAAAAAAACAAAAAACCTGCAAATATCTTCCCATCTTCAAGTGAGCAAGAAAGGTAATGCATGTATGTGGCTTCCCTCCCCATGCTCCTCCTACCATTCCCTTGCCTTTTGCCTGTGTGTGTGTACCTTCCTTCTCCACACTCAAGCAACAGGCAAGGGAATGGGAGGGAAGCATCCTGGATATGGAGAAGGAAGGCATGCATGTCTGTTTCCTCCCTGTGTTTGCTCTCCCATTCCCTTGCCTTTCGCTGAGATGCAAATAAGGAAAGTATGTGTGTGCATTTCTTCCCTGTGCTCCCCATTCCCATCCCTTTGCTCTTTGCTTGAGCTAGGAGAAGGAAGGCACTTATTCATCCTTAACTTTATTTGGGTCTGTTTCTACCCCCTAGCTGCACTTATTTGCCAGAATGCTATATCAGCTACTCAGATTGGGGACAGAAATTACAACTGTGGCAATAGTGTGACGATTGTGAATAAGTAGCAATCACAAATATGAAACAGTTACAAATAAGCAAACCTAGGTAAATATTTCTTATTCACGGCCACTACAAAGACATTATTTCAACATTATTGCCATGATCATAACTTTCCCTCAACCTACTTTCCAAAGCATCAGCTACATTGAGAAAAGGAGGTCCACTCTGCCAGTGATTATGGCACATGTGAGTGATGCTTTTGTTGTGTTTTTGTTTTTTGTTTTTTTTGGGGGGGGGTTCAGGACAGTAGCTGATACAGGATTCCACCCCTTTTTAAATTAAATATCTATGTTAAGTTGAATAGTAGTTATGACTCTGACATCTAGTGTCAGGCTATTTGTCGGCAAATCTCAATTGTTCTTCTGTTTTGATAGTTTCTTAAGATGTAATCCTGCATTACTCCAAAATGTGGGTGACTCAAGGACCCACCTGTGATGTCAGTGCCTTCATGAAACAGTGGGGAATATTAGCTCAAAGAGCATGCCTGCAAGGGCAGGGGATAACCCTATAGGATCTTTTGCTCCTGTGTATACTGGTACTAGTGCAGGGAAGAGCCAGCTTGAGATTCAAAAGTAGGCTTGTTTCTTTTATTGGGGGAACAATCACACACACAAGATCCAAGCAGTCTCACAATCATACAAGGCTGACTAAAAGAAAAGGAGGAAAGGTTTGGATAGCCAGAATTTAGGGTGACATGGGTGATATTTACCTATCCAGAAGTGAATAAACAAGATTCTGTGGCTGAGACCAAGGGTAGTAACAGAATGGGAATCAGAGCAGATGAGCGACAGCCAGTATGCCAAAACTACCACAAGCTATCTGGCTCAGACCCAGAGATTAAATACTCTTTCTCTTCTCTGGGGGGAAGATGTTAATAGCTCTCTCACAGAGTAGATAATGGGGTCTGGAATGAGCTAATAGTCTTAGCATTAGGTGAGAAAGGACTGACAGGAATTGTAATAGCTTCTTAATGGTGGGACAGGTGAGGGGACAAAAGGAGACTTTAGATGGACAAAGAGAGAAGGCCAAAGACAATCAGTCATTCCATGGAAGCAGTTTTGGGTGCTCTTGTGTCCAAAGGTTGAGTCACTGAGGGATATCTGCAAGTCCATTGTCCAAGGGTTTCCTGGCTATGACCTAGCCATACCCCGAGGTCCCATTCTAGTGTGGTTTTGCAACACACATGTTGCAATCAGTTCCTTTTTTCCAGCAAACATCCCAGTCATAACAAGATATAATATATATTTCATGCCAATTAAATTATTTTGCCAGTTAAACCATATCATGGAGTAGAGATGTATGGCCTAGTAAGACCTGTGCTGTCATATCTGAACCACTGAAACCAATGGGGTTTAGTTCTGAGCAGACCTATGCAAGATTAACCCTTTGATTCAGTTGGCTGAGTAATTTTTAAGATATGGAGGCATATCTGACTGAGTCTTTGAAAGTTACTTTCCATATTACTAATACTGGAAAATAGTGTATCCTTATTTTATTTATTACACATCTGTGTGTGTATGTGTGTGCACGCACACACACACATACACATTTACTTTTATGGAAGCAACAGCTGAGCTGTGAAAGGTTGAGAAAGCTGCACCCAACTGGCATCAGCATCATAAGTTTCCACCAGTAACTCTGTCTCTGAAGTTTATCCTATTCTGTTGCTAAGTAACAGCAAGAAAGTACAGCTGCAGCTTCAACACAGTTGAAATTACAGCACCTAAGATGTGATTAAAAAGCTTGTCCTTTGTGTTCTGGAGTTCAGAAATCAAAAGTTCTGATGGTTCTAGCAGTGGGGGCATTGAAGCATAATGGAGCATATAATAACATTATAGATTAAATACTCCTACTAAAGCTGTTGCACATGACTTTTCATTCTTAGGCAAGCAAGTGTAAAACAGCATAATTTCAAACAATGATCATACAGTGAAAGCTCCATCATAGCAAAAGTCTATTAGTTTTAGGGGATGTGCACACCTATGAAGCCCAAATGCATGGACTCTCCCACCTCCACACCTGACCCATACCTCATTCTGTTTGGTTCTCTTTGATTTAAAAGAAGAGGTTTATCCCTTTCTTTGCCTTTTTTTAAATGACTGAATTAGTTCTCCTCCAACACTGGTCAAGGTGTGTTTACATTTTGTTTTGCCCACATTTGAAATATGCATATCTTAGCAGACATGTCCACAGCTGTGTCCCAGTGTGAGAATTGTGGAGAGCAAAGTGCATCCACCTTGTGATGTACAGCATCCTTAATCGCATTTTGGATTACTGACAATAGTGGAGTCAGGGTTGCCTCTCAGAACATGCCAGGACCACAATTCTGTATGGTTCAGCATAGTGTAGAATAGGTTTGCTTGCTAGGCTGAGTCATATACTACTGCCCAGTTTACTGAGCCATATGTTAACCATCAAGCAAATGACAGAATTTTCACTTGGATTCCCATGCAAAATTCAAAGGCAGAAGGATAAATCAGACAGGTTCATATTTATTAAACCTACACTAGCCCATTATTTCTGATGTGGGAGTCGGGACCCCATTTTCACATCAGAAGCAGAGAGAACTCTCCACACGAACTCCTCAGTCATTTCTCCCCTCTCACTTCGGTTTCAGTATTAACTTTGGCTAAGAGTTAGAATTGTCTCATGACATACTGGAATATATGTTTTAATATTTTAACAAAAGGTTCTGATGAAAATATCAAATGTTTAGAACATTCTCTTCTGTCTTGTTACTGTGTTTCCTTCATAGGTTACCAAATGGAGCCTCATATTGTGTTCTTGTGTTGCTCCATTGTGGTCCAATACATCCTGGAAAGAGCAGTAAAAAATGAAGTGAAAGTAACCCAATAAATCTGTGATTGAATAAGATAAACTCCTGGGACTTTATGCAGATTTTGTTAAAACAGTCCAGTTGAAATCAGTAGAGTTTAAGTTAATCATGAATAAATTAATTCTTCCTTGACTTCAGTAGGTCTACTCTAAGCATAGCTAAGACTGAATCCAACCCCTGCTGTCCTAACTGTGAATGCATGTGCCAGTTCATTTGTAAGCATTTTTCAAATATTTTTACTTATTTATTTTACTTATTTTTATTTTTATTTTTAAAAGCTGTCTCTGCATGGAATTAGGTTAAAATTCTTTTTAGTTCAGTTTTTCATGAATTTAGAGAATCCAAGACAGGAGAAACCAAAACTGCACATACATCTATCTAGGCACTTAAACTTCAACTCTTAAAGCTCTGGATATGAATGCCAAAGTATTCTAATACATTAGTGGTAAATTAGAGTTTCTGCCTCTTTTTTGTTGAAAGGTTCTGTTTCTTTAATACAAGTAAAGAGCTGTAGTTATTGACTGTGGCCAGCACAAGTGAGGGAAAATTTTGTTTCAGTAAGGTTTTGAAGAATTTACCAAAACTCCCAAATCACATATTCAGGATATTTTGAAAACTCACATGTGGCTGAAAGTGAATTTGACAAATTTTCCCATTCCCATATTCAGTCAAGGATTTTGCCAGATATATAGCAGCATCCTATATAAATATACCTTTGGATTATCCCAAGCATGACCTGTTACATCATGCTTCCAGGGCATGTAGAAAAAGAAATTTCTTTTCAGGTTGTGTAATTTTGTTTCGGCATCTGCTATTGTCACATCAAAAGACGCCTAACTTGCTACCTGTATTCTTGAGAAGAAAATATCAGTCAGTGTGCTTTTTCTTCTGCTTCCATAACTTTTGGATGTGCTTTGTGAAGGATCGATTCATCTTCTTCAGGAAACATGATTGGCATGCTACGGATGTATCTTTTGATTCCTCCTGTTTCAACACTTCAAAGCCACAGTCGTCGCTGTGAAATCACATCCACAGGTGTTGCTTAAATAATAATAATAAAAAGTGTCTTCAGCTACTCTTGGAGATTTGGGCAAGTTCTACAGTCCAGTTGCTGGGATTTGTGAGCTGTTTCTTCTCAGGTGCATTTCTCAGATGTTTCTGCATTAAGAGCATCTTCCTATCATGTTATTGTCTCCCAGCCCTTGCGTAACAGGGTCACTCTGAGTCGATTTCATCTTTTTTTTTTATCAAAACTGTTTGTTCATTTTATTTTTTAAAAAAAAGCGATTCAAAACCATGGCCATTTCTGCACGGGGTGAGGGAATCCCCGTGCCGGTACTTACCGGAACTTTGGGCTCGACACTTGGGTCCAGGCTGGTCCGGAGCAATGCGTGGCCACTGCTCTGCACTGCTCCGGGGATGAAAATGGTGGCTTCCGGTTGGTGGAGGCTCTCCACCAACCACTGAAGCTCGCCAGCCTAAAGCCCGCCCATGGCAGATTGCAGGCTTGCACTGGTGCAAGCCTGCAAATCTGCACTGGAGCGCGGGAACAGAATGGCGAGCTCCGTGCTTTTGAAAGGCCTCTTTCAAGCAGTCTTTCAAAAGCATGCTGGATGATCACTTCGGGTCATTCAGGAGCGGGCTGAGATGCAGATCTACAGTAAGTAGGTGTGATCTAGTCCACTCCCAGGTGTGGAAATGGCCCATATTTCAAATATTCTTCAGCTCTTAGTTCTTACCATTAATAGCTCAAACTGTGCAAAGCCCAACTGCTGAATTAACGCACACCAAGCTGTGAATAAAATCAAACTTATTCTTGCACTGATGGCAAGTTCCACTCCATCGCTGTTCTATGGAACCGTGGCCAACGAATTATATGGTACCATATCCAAACCTTGCTTTCAAACAAGACATGTGCACATTTTACACTTTATAAATGAAGTCCTTTTCAAAGGCAATCTATGTCTTGTTCTTAATCCTATATGGTACCCCATCTCCACCAATTTCCTTGTTTGAAATATATTTTCCATATTTTCCAAAGTATGTCTTCCAGTATTAATTGCTTAGTTCTTTTCTTAGACATAATCATAGTGGCTTCTTACGTAGGCATGTGCAGTTTCACAATCCTGTATCCACTTATCAGAAAATAAGGTCCAAGGAAATTCAATAAGTCTTGGTTCTGAACAGACATATAGAGATGTGTACTATTATTACAGAACACCGAATTCACCATAGTTCATAAATTTATTCACACTTGAGATGGAAATGTGATTGAAAAACCGAGTGTGAAAGAAACTGGGATTGACATCTTCATTCATCCAGGCCCAGGAGATTTGAATGCTTAACTCTTAGAAGTCTCAGATAGATAGCTTTGTTAGTTCTTTTTAGTTGTAACAAAAACAAGCAAGCAAAAAAAAAAAATGCCTTGTAGTGCCTTAAAGATTACCTTTTTAAAAAGAAGATTATGCACACATTTCTGTGGACTTCAGTTCTCTTTGTTAGATCAGCTTGGTAATACAACTTTCAATGTTTGTAGTATGATGACTCTGATCCATTACATTTATCATTTGATCAACTGATCAACCTGTATGCATGAACCAGCATTACACTACTAGCTTTAGTAAAGTCAACATTTTGACTGTAATCAGAGTAATGTACACAAGTGACATATTCATGCAAACAAAGTGTGCACTCCATATATTTCCCACAGTCTTGCTGTATCTGTTACAGGAGCTATGGCAGTGAGAATGGCATGAATAACTTGTTTATTCTTCTATGGAACACTCATAATATGATTTTCCAAGATGTGGATTGAATCATATTTGAAGGACCTTCTAAGTCCCATGAATACCACTTCTTCAAAATTATTTACTGATTTTTTATAAAAAGAATCTCCTTTGTGATTTACTAATACCCTGTAATACACCATGGGTTGGATGATGCCTTATTTATTCTCAGAGTAGACCCATCAAAATCAATGGAGCTTACATCATCATGATTAAGTCTCATTGATTTCAGTAGTTCCATTCTAACTATGAGTAATCTATACTCATGAGTACTCCAATCCCATCTCTGTAGAATACATTTTGTATTTCTGAATTTTTTCAGAACATTAAACAAAGTGAATAATTCAAGCATAATTTTCAAACATGTTCAGCAATGCTTTCCCTTAGCTATACCTTCAGTGCTTGCAATGTGCATCAGAGATCCTTGCCATCTAGAAGCAAGCAATGTTTGTATAAATATTCTGATCAGTTTGCCAATAGCTATCAAAAAAGCAAATAAACAGCTTGTACAATATAGCAAGAAAAGAAGACAATCATTCTTCCAATATAGGTAATTGGGGCAGTAAATCAATTCATTAGCATAAGCGAGCTTTCTATTTCTACAGTGGAAAAAGAAGCTGTATTTTACTTGGACGGCCCTATTAATACAAGACTTTGGAAGGAGATTTTTGCTTTAAACACATCTGGGACAACTTAGAGCATAAATTTTAATGAGGAAAATAGAAAAACATACACATTGTATTGTGCCCAAGAATCTGATCATCTTCTAGTTTTTATATAAAGAACTTGCAGCTCACATCTATAAAGTTTTGACAGCCTTTTAGCACGAAAATGTAGGCACTTTGAATTGCCCTTCTCCTTGTTGTTCTCTTCTTTATAACCCATGACACCATCAAAGTATTGATCTCCCTGACTACTCAGAAGTTGTGCTGATGTAACGTTAAATTATAAGATGATGGAATGGGAAGGGGAAAGGTCATAGACTAAGCAATTTATCACATACAGTCAATTGAATCAAAATTTTTCTCTATACTTGATATTATTAACACAAACACAGTTAAGGCAGGGACAGCTCAAAGAGTGTGAAAAGTCATTTTACCATTCCCCTACTGTTACTTCCCAAGATTTATGATGATGATTGGTTGATTGATTGATTGATTGATTGATTGATTGCCCAGGAGTTTCTACATTGTGGTAATTCTTTGATACACAAGAAAAACAATAACCAAATTTTTTAATAAACTGATAGTGAGAGACAGGAAAATTGTCATATTTGCCTATGCAGGTAGAGGATGTGAGCACTTAATTTTCCTGTGCAGATTCTGGTAGAATTCTGTTGTGGCAGAGGAAGAGGTGGACATCTTAATTCAGCACAAAAACCATGGTGATTTTTAAATGTTAAGCCCCCTTAAGTCCTCTGCTTGGATGAATAAATTTATCCACTTCAATTTGTCCTACATAGGAGTTCTTTCCTTTAAATTTCTGAAGAAATTTGTAGATTATGGAGAACACAAATTAAATGAAATTTTCACGCATCCCTATAGAATCCTATAATGAAACCCCGAACATCTCTTTTTTAAAAAAGTAATGACCATGGCAGGGAAGTAATTCATCTCTAAATTAACTCCCAGAGTTCTTTTATGTTATTGTTTTGGTTATAGTAATTTATATTGTATTTTTTTAAAACGTTATTTCTGTGAGCCACTTTTACATGTGTTTTGTGTCCAGAAAACGAACATAAGAATATTGAAGCAAGTAGAAAAAAAATAGTATTTTGGCAAGACAAGAAGGGTCTTGGAGAACCTTAAAGAGTAGCAAATTATTTTTCACTTAAGGATGAGCAACTTGGCAATCTGCAAGTGATTCCATTGTAGGCCCCAGCTACAATGATTAGGATATCAAAATTATGGAAGTTATAGTTCCTCATATCTGGAAGTAACCTAGCATGAAATATAGTTCATCAGTCATAAAAACTGTTATACTTCACTGAACTGTATTGCAAACTTTATATTTCTCTTTCTTTGCAGTTACACTGAATGAAAGAAGCATTCTAATTAGAATGACTCCTTTAAATTCAGAATGTTCACTTTGAGTCCTTCAGCATCTAAGATGCCCGTGTTTATATTTTGCTACTTTCTCTGCAGCAGATATTATGTGAATAATATTTTGAACCATAAATTTTCTTGTACATGCAGTTCTTATATCCTTTCTTGTTTCTGGCTATATTCTTCCCCCATTACAGGTCTCTGTGCTCTCTGCCCCTTCTCCATTCACCCCTGGGGGTCAGGTACACCCACTCCACTGCCCTGAATAGTGTATAAAGAGCCTGGGATGTCCAGTGGACTGGTAGAATGAGGAGAATTCAGTGGACAGATGTTGGTAGTAATATGCAAATATTAATTATGTTGTAGTTGTTATTGTGTGCCTGCAACTCATTTCTGAGTTTTGGCAATCCTAAGGCAAAAACTCCTGGCTATATTTTTTAACTGAGTCTTGAAGGTGCATGTGTGCATGTGTGCACTTACACATACATACACCAGAAAGTACAATGACCCTGTTTTAGAACAAAATCCCATGCCATTTTAAAGCTGTTTCCTGGAAAGAAGATGTGGGATATTTGTTATATTCTTGTCCCTGAACACATTGTCTTCCCTGGCATCCTCACCAGAAATTTTCACTCCATAGTAGGAAATATTGGCTGGGTGGCAAATGAAGCAAAGCACAATGGGCAACAAGGAACAGGAAGGAATGAGGAGGAACAGGGAATGGAGCCCCCCCCCAACTATGATACTCTGCATCTTAGTGGATTATGCATGTACAGGAGGGAAGCTGAAGAGTGAAAGTGTGAGAGAAAGATTCCATGTTAATGCCACGGTTGTATCCTACGGAATCCTGGTTTTGCAATGAGGGAGTGCCACCCCGTATTCTTAGCTAGAGAGCTCTGGTGTCTTACCAAACAACAGAATTTCATAGGATGAGTCTAAGGCAGTTAAAATGGGATAATGGGGCTATAATTATGTAATGTGAAATAATCCAGGTAGTGGGTAGCATAATAATGAGAGACAGGATATGAGAAGGAGATGGATGAGAGGGATAGGGAGGAAGGGAGGAAGGAATTATTGGATGTCTAGAGACTGACTTTTCATTTTAGCAGGTTGATTTGGGACCAGAAATATGTGTGCTGCATGACTAACCTGATCACCGTGTTGCACCATTTGCAGAGTAGGGTGAAAGCAGAGGGCTGGCTGTTTCTTCCAGCTCATTCCGCCAGGGAGCACCACTTCTGGGTGGTGCTAGGTCACACAGAGTGAGAAAGCCCTTGTTTGGTAGGCAGTCAATGAAACTGAATCTGCTTTGATTTCATTGGCTGCCGAAGCCCAGCCTGAGTTGAGGTCACAGATTTCACTCAGGTCAGGCTCCAGGGCTTCAATCTGGGCTACTTTCCAAGACCTAGCCAGTTGCTTTTTGGCAGCTCTTGGAAGAGGACACATTTAAGAAGTGGGTAGCAGCAGCAGCCTTTTAGACCTTTTTAGAATTCTTCCCTGTATTGATGGCAGTATCCTTTTGGACTGAAAATCTGAGGAACAAGAGGGTGTGTTTCTGGTGTGACAATCAGGCAGTGGTAGTGGTCATAAATTGGCAGTCTTCCAGATCTAGCAGGGTGATGAAGTTGATCAGGAGGTTTGTTTTGATATGTTTGTTGGCTAATATAATCTTTTCAGCTCATTATGTTCCAGGCCTGGACAATGGGATTACAGATTCTTTATCTCACTTAAAGGAGGTCAGATTTCAAGCCTTGGCACCAGGAGCAAATCTCCAACCAGCGCTGTTTCCAGAAGAGCTGTTGGAACCTGGGGACATAGCATAATGCAGACTGTATTTCATTCTCTTTTCCCTTTCATGCACATAGCAGGGCAGTTAACAGGTTCCAAGCCTTTAACTGGCAAGAAGGATACAACAGTTGACTTTTGAAAGGCAAGTGCTATATTTCCTTGCCCATTTGAAAGAATAGGGCATGGCTCTGCACTCCATGTTAGTTCACCTTGCTGGCATTTCATTTTTTAGTAAGGCCATGCAGGTTGGGGATCTCTGTGCTTCCTTCCTAATCAGAAGGACAATGGAGGGCTGGAAGTGGCTGTGGCTGCATTGTAAGGACACCAGAAGGCTAATATCATTTCAGCTTCTTGGAAACTTAATTCACCGGCTTACAGCCCTTTGCTGATCTAAATTTGAGGTGGCTTTGTTCAGGGTGACATTTACAATTGCCTTTTATGGGGCATTTAGGGTAAGGAAGTGGATGGCTAGATCTAGAAACGACACTACCGGTAGGGCACTGCAAGTTAGTGATGGCTTGTTCAGTGAGTCGTCAGTGGCCGTATGGGTAAGGCACTCCACCTGTGACCATTCAGATTAGGGAACACTTGTCTGGTGCCACTCTCTTCACAGGGATGGCCCATGACCAGTAAAGGTCCTTCACAAATTCTTGTGTAAGCAACTGTGGGGGCTCAGCCCCCTCTTCATTCATGAGTGTTGTCTAGGTTCCAGTTCGTAGCTATTTTGCACTGCATCTTGACTCACTTTGCACTCCCTGCATCATAGTTTGGTAGCCACTCATTTCAGATTGGTGTGGCAACTGAGGTATCAGTGAGGGCTCTCAGAAGAGACTATTAAGAGGTTTGAGAGGTAGAAGTCCAAGGCATATGAAGGACATGTGAGGTCGGATTTGGAACTCAATAAGTGATTATATGTTTATCTCTCCTAGCTATTGTTGTGGGTGTCGGGTTGCATGGATGTCACTCAGCCAGGCTTAAGAGCACCAGGAGAAGGACAAGAGACTTTAAAGATGCCCAGTAACCCATAGTGGCTAGATGAAGGGATTGCAGGTAACAGTGATGGGGATGTTCCTTGCTGGGCTGCATTGAGAGGCAAGAGTTGGGTATCTGGAAGCATGGACTCTGGTTTTGGGCTGCTGGGCCATGAGAAAGGATGGATTTTTGTACACCTTAAAAGTGGACACAGGGAACTACAAAAGGCCAGCTAGAGGGTAGCATTGGCTGCAGGTACTATGGATTTGCAGTAGGCAGGCTGGGTTCCATCATGCCTGCCTTTGTGGCAGTCACATGGGTCTTGGATCCAGGATGGTTGGTACTAAGTGTTATTGGGCATTGGTGGGACTGGGCTTCCTTTTGGGATTCAGGGGTTGCAAGGTAATGGTGAGTGTGCTTGGCAGGAGGACACATGTTTCCTGTACCTGCTGGTGGCAGGAGGTTCATGGCTGGTCCTTGCCATTCCTGGGATTCTGGCTCCTGGCCAGAAGTTTGGGCTCTTCAGTCAACAGGCAGGCTGATTGATGCTGGAATCCAGATCCATGTGTGTGCCAACCCATTCTGTATTCTGTAACCAGTAAAGTTATGACCTTTTATGTCCAACTAGGTGGTCTTGGTCTTAATTTGGAACATCTTTGCCCCTGCTCATGCAAATAATATTGCACGGTGATTCTTTACAGTTGGAGGTAGATATGCCAAACATGAAAATTTCAACAAGAACGAACACACACACACACACACACACAGAGAGAGTTTTTCTAGGAAAGAGAACATCATTTAATATTATACAAACCCAAGAATCATCTATGAGCCAGTTTGAAGACTGTGGAAGCAGCATGGTATGTCAATGAAGCCATTATGTTGATGCTTTGGTTCACTGATATCTTCCCAAGCAACCCACATACTTCTTGCATTCTTTGAGGACAGACAAGACGTCAGTGGCCAAAACTAGCAGGTGCTTCCCTAGGATGGATGTGGAAGCAGTAGACCACACTCCTATCCTCCCAGAGAAGATATAAAAGGGGCTCTGAAGCATTCTTAGTATTCAAACTTTCGTACTACTACTTTCCTATCCCCCCATTTAAAATTTTATGCAGTGCATTGGTCAATTTTTTTTCTTAAAAAAATCTATCACAAGTTTTCTGCTGTGTTATGGGACAAGATACCATTTTATAGGTAAAACAGGGCCTGCAAAACTTGCCATATCCTATAAAAGTATCACTTTATGATGCCAATCATATTTTATTTTATTATTTATATTCTACATTTCTTCCTTACAATGGCAACCAACAGATTAAAACAAACAAAACAAAGTTGAGCTAAAATCTTGTTATTTGAAAAGTTCTTTTTTAAAAAAAAATATGAAAAGCACAGAGTTTCATACAATCTTCTGCATATATGTGCTTTTTAAAATGTAATTTCATTCCTTTTTATTGAGTGAGTGCAAAGTGTTTTTTTGTTTGTTTGCTTGTTTGTTTTGCTTTCTTCTTTTTTTTTCTTCCTCCAAAACTCCACACAGGAACCACTGGGAAGGCAGTAAAACCATGGATGTGATATTTCAACTTCACACTAGAAAAATTCTCATTATAGCAGTGTACCATAAATTTAAACAGACAGTTAGAATTAAGCTACCTGTATTAAACATCTTCTTTTCAATTTAAACAAAATGTTTAAAATGTTTACTATAAAAGTAATGTAGTGGCCTACAAGCCATCTCTGACTCTAAGCAGGACAATAAACAAACTCAGCCTACATCTTTAGAGCAGAACAATGAGCAGCCTCACCCTACCCTGGCATATTGGACTTTGAGTAACAAAACTTTACTGGCAGTCCTGAATTAATTTTAGTCTTCTTACACACACACACATTAAATTTCCCCAAGAGTTTGCTGGGGAAGAGACCTTAGTTTTCCTTTTTGTTGTGCTCACAATAATTTGCTTTATTTCACTAAGTCGTAATAAATTATATAAGCATTTAACTGGACTAATGACATGGAAATCTGATAAATTGTTCATCAACTGAGTTACTTAAGAAATACTGGGGGAAAGCAGAGGAATAACAACATTTAGACACACCTGTCTCCAAAGTGCATAAACACTCATAAAGAATCTGATGAGCTGCTTCATTTGTCTCAAGTGAAACACACTGTATTATTTCAGTTTTTGACATTAAAAAGCACATGCTGATTTCCCCCTTTACTTTTTTTTTAAAGAATGCCTTGTTCTCTTTCAAAGCATGAAACTAAAAGACAAGCACATTTTCACATTAAGAACTTATTCAAGTCACATTTGCTGGAGTTGATGGTTCTGTCACAACTAAGCAACATCACCTAACATTTCACTAGGATTATCTTTGCAATTTTCTGAATGCAAATGAGTTTTGTAATATTCAGGGCAAGCAAATACACTACTCAGTAACTGGTATACCATCATTTGAGCAATTTGCAAAATTATACTCAATCAATATACGCTGGTACTTCTTGTCCAGGAAGATCGGGTTTGCTTCTTCTTTTGTTGTCCTTCCATCAACAGGAAGAACATTTTAATTTATGAAGTGAGCCTTTGGCATGCAAGCTGGTTTACTGTTGAAGGGGTTTCAACAAGTCTGGCCTCAGACGTCTTTTATTCTTGTGTTGTGTTTTCATTTGTTTTCATCCAGTGTTTTAATTTTGTATTCATTTTTAGACTTTTTTAACACTTAGGTCTTTTTTTTTTTTAGCAGAAATGCAGAAAATAAATTCAAAAAAGAAAGAAAGAGGAAGCAAGGAAGTGTGTCAAGCAATGGACAGTTCCATTTTAAAGTCATTAAAGTGACATCACTGTGGAGCAAATGGTAAGAAAACTGGAGACTTCCAGTGGTTAAACAGAAAATGAAATCTACATCAATTTTATTTCACGCAGCTCAGCAAATTTTATGACAGTGATAACTGCCCTCTAGCAGACAACTGGCCTGCAATTGGCTTGCAGCCATCAAGAATAATCTATTAAGGGCAAAGATCCTGCCAAATGCAGAAGATTTTTTTTTTTTTTGCTTTTGAATGCATGTAAATCAGTAAGATCTTTTCCTATAGATGACGCAATACCTCATTTTCATTCCAGCTTATCATATCTCCGTGTTTAACCATTCCACTGCTTGTTGGACTCCTAAGTTTACACATACAGATGAATTCACTGGAAAAAGCAACCTTGTTTGCCTAGATATAGATACTGGCAACCCTAGTATTCCTATCCCTTAGTAGGTTTGCAAACTATTGCACTGGCAAGCAATGGTTGTGATGTTTAAAATAAAAGAAAAAAGCAGAATGAAGGACAGACCTAAAAATATGAGACAGTACCAATCATTAACTGTTAATGAAGCAATCAGAACTATGAAAATAACTTTGTTGGACTTTAACCCTTAGAATCCTCACACTAGCATAGACAGTGCCTATGGTTGCTTGGAGATTCTAGGAACTGTAGTGAAAAAGGCAACTTTTCCAAGCTTTGGAAAGCTAATAAACAGATCATCCATTACCTTAAAGCTAAAAAAGCCAACACAATGAACAGAGGTCTTTCCTATCCTAAAGGAAGCCATATGTGGAAGGAGAAAATTTGGAAATTTCATGTAGATATGTTTGTGAACAGTTCTTTTAACTTAGTGACCTCAGGGAAAAACATCAACAACAGGGAATTATCTTTATTCTCCTGGCCCAAGGGAGCAAAAGTGTGGCAAACATTTCTCCATGTCCCTTAGAGGATATTAGGGAGCATTTAGGGAGGGGAAAAAGATTTTTGGGGTGTGTAATGGGCTGTGTAGCTCTCTAGGGCTTCTTGGCAGATGGGAATGCAGGCCCCTACCTTCCGATGTTTGTCCACCTGTGATCAAAAGTACACCTAATAAAATGAAGAACTGCACTGAAGAAGAGTAATAACAGTCAAGCACAAGACTTTGAGACAGCTGCTTTTGGTAGAACATGCAGGCACAGAACCAAGGAAAGGGTGGAAGCATGTCTTCAGATGCTTATTGCTTCTGAGTTAGGATAGCAAGCACAAATTATCAGCCAACTCATTCTGTTTAAGTTATGAGGAAATATGATAATTATCTCCAGAGACTAGGACAAGGAGCAACAGATTCAAGCTGCAGGAAAGGGGATTCCACCTGAACCTCAGGAAGAACTTCCTGATGCTCAGAGCTGTCTGGTAGTGGAATATGCTGCCTCAGAGTGTGCTAGAGTCTCCTTCTTTGGAGGTTTTTAAGCAGATGCTGGATGGCCATCTGTTGGGAATGTTTTGATATGTGTTCCTGCATAGCAGGGGATTGGACTGGATGGCCCCTGTGGTCTCTTCCAGCTCTATGATTCTAATTATAGAATTGGTTGAGAGTGATAAGAAGATACTTTACCAGTAGCTCAACTGGGTGAAATCCCCCACAGGAAATCACTGTTATCCCTTTTAAGGCATTCAGTTTTCTGAACAGCAGAGGAAGCTCCCTCTCATGGCCTTCACCCCATCATGTTGCTCTGGTACAATTCCATGTTGATATTTACAGCTGTGTAGGTAGTGGGTCTATCTTTTGTGCCTTTTGACCAGTTAGGGCCCATTCCAATAAGCCAAAACGCCTATAGGTTTTTGTAAATAGAACATTTATCCTAACACTTTCATTTTGCTGCCTTTTTTATTCACAAAATCATTTCCCTCTTCAACAACAGTTTCTCTTGCTCTTTATACTCAACAGACAAAGGCTTTTTCACCCTGCAGTAGAATGCTTAAAGGTCTGATGAGTGTTAGCTTGCTAAAGAATCTGCCATAGCCAATGGCAGTGTGGAAAAAAATCATACATTCTTCACTGAATGTCCATGTACAAACCAGACACTCGCCCCATTAGTCAACTCTTATGATCTTCATTATGATATTTTGTTCCATTCATTGGTTGTCCCACATTCTTGCCCCCGTCCTGAGCAAGGCACAAGGATCTCTGGGCTGACAGTTCTTGAGAGAGAATATCATATAGGAAAATCACAAATCTTTCTGACTCTCAAACAATAAATCCAAGTAAAGCTGTAAAAGCATGATTTCTCTGTTCTTCAGAATGGTCTATGTCAATAAAATACTGTTCAGCTTATTGCTTGCTCAGTTCTAATATTGCTGCTTTGATTAGCTTCAGAAAACCCCGTAAGATTTAACCAATAAGTATAGGAAAATGCATAAATAAAGCCAATAGTCTTTCCCCATCTCTTGTTAATGGAGCTCCAGCATGAACTGTACTTTCCCAGGTCTCTGTAACCTGGAATTAAATAACTCTTTTCAGTCTAGACACTGAATATCAATTTGAGTATAGCCTTGATGTCCATATTCCAGGACATCAAGGAACTGCAAAGGGCACAGGGCAAGGACAAAGAAATAAAGTAAGTTGGGCCAGATGTAAATATTACAAATTTAGCCACATAAAGTTTTCATGCTTTCCATGTTCCTGGTTCCTGAAAAGCCCGTCATCCCTGATTCATGAAGAACCTTCCAAGTTTGCTAACTAGAGGTCCTTTCTATTCCATACAAACACTTACAAGGTCAGGCATTCCCTCCTCTCCTTTCCTTTCCCCATGCTTGGCTGCATACCTTTCCTTTCCCCATGCTTGGCTGTTCCACAAAAAAGCTTGCCTCACATAGCTTCATGCATTGTGCGACGGAGCAGAAGACTCAGATGTAGGTACCACAGTTGCTTTCAAAAAAAGAAAGGAGAAAGCCTAGAACCTAACTCCCTTGATGCCTTACCATAAATAAATGGGGGAAACACTGCATGTGTTCCTTAACAGTAAGAAGAATATTATCTATGCAATGGCACAATATCCCTTAAGTTTGGAGTTTTTGAATCTTTGGACTAACCCTCGAGTTATTCATGCTCACCATATATATAAAAAAATGTAATAGTATTGCAGAACACAGGAAAAAGACATGTTGTGTAACATAAACATGAATTTCCATTGGTCAAATTTTCTGAAGAGAAAGAAAAAAAGTCAGTTTTCCATTAATCATATTTCTATTAAGCTCAAAATATACTGCCACACAATAAATTTCTGTGATGAGTAAGGTTTATAAAGTTTGCCGGCTGAAAAGCTGCTGGCTGAAAAGCTACTGGCTTTGATAACTAGTGACTGTGTACACTGTACTAGGCAGCAGTTCCTAACCAAAGTATAGTCAAAAGGCCTAAGTGTGTGTTACAAGAGGTGCTGCTTGTAGCAACTTTCTGTTGCTATTGTTTAAATCATAGTAAACATGGAAATTGCAGTGGAAAAGAAGGAAAAACTTTCCTTCCCTAATGCAATTCTGATATGGAATGGAAGGGTCTCTTTCACAATCTACAGTATCAGATAAATTTTTGTCATGATTGTGATGGGGATGAGCTGGAAGCTCGAACCTCTATTCCTTCCATTCAGCAGCCCAGGCAATAACTTTGAGGTAGGGATACTGTAGGGGAAAATGAGACTGAACCTGTCAGGATCCAATCTTCATTTAGCAAAGTCACACAGAGAAGCGGTAGAAGTTTTATCTAATGACTTGTGGCTTCAGACTGGTACTTGGAATAAACACAGACGCAGGTAGCTTTGAATAAAAGACTAAATACTTTACTAATGACTCTTCATTTACATCTGTATTGAGAGAGCCTGCTACCTGTCTAATCTAGTGAATAGGAGATTCTTCAGTTTAACTCACCATCCTCCTTGATGGGACTCAAACTCGGAGCATGCGAAGAGTTCAGGGAAAGCAGCCATTGAGAACAAAGAGAGAGAGAGAGAGAGAGATCTCTATTCAGAGAGAGGGAGGTCTTAACTTTTATAAGACCGATGACCCAAGCAACTGTCCTGGGTCACATGATCTGAGCACCAAAGGTATTTATGATCATGCAATAAAAGACAGAGAGGCAAATGGAGAAGATCTGGCATGCAACAGAAAGGGAGGCCCTATCTTGCTATTGCCCATCTCTTCTAATAAAAAGTGAAGCGGGGAGAGAGAATACTGGTAATTTTTCCAACAGATACTTCATATTGACTTCAAAAATTACTCATCATCACTGCAAGAAGTACATTTAATGTGGCATGTATTTAGTCTCTGAGAGTAACATTATTCTGGTGTATGGCGGCTTAGTACTGAACAGGAACATAACAGGCTGGGCTTGGGATTGGACAGCCAAAAGTAACCTGGTGGGAGGTTTCATGTTTTGCTGTTATTTTGCAAAACTGTGAAGCAATTGTTGTTGTTTTCAAGACCAGCACCATATGATTGCTTCCCTATTCCCCTTCCAAAATTTGGAAGGAAACAGATTGTTACAGATCATCATAGCTCTCTTTAGGCAGTGGTGTGAACATCAGTGGACTAAAAATATTTCAGGGCAAGGACCATGCCCAGGACATATGTGTTCTTCCGTAAGTCTTTTCCCCTTTAGTGTGAAGGTCTGGAGATGGTTTCACAGCATATTCAGCCGAATGAGCTTAGAAGGTTTGGCACAATCAGAAACCCTGCCTTATCAGTATTATTACACAAATCAATGTCCTTGCATTCGGGTTCTGGTACTTAATGTTTTCATATGGTGCAAAAGCAAGGATGCTGCTATGTTTAATGTCTCACAAATAAGCTTGTTTGCTTCATTTGGGGAAAAAAATGTCCAAACTTCTACTTGCTTGTAATGTATTCCTTTCTATTTTACCAAACTCAGCATAAAGAAGTGATAGGAAATATATTAATAGGCAAATGAATAATTCATTTGCTTTCTTCAGAAATAATATTGTTCAATTGTTTTCCCCTTGGTAAAATGCAGCATTTACTTTCCTTATTTATGCATGCATATGTAATACCCACATTTATTTACTATAAACAAATATATAAATAGAAGCTGCAGGGAATACAGACTTGAATGCTCATTCTTACCTATATATCCAAGGCAATGTAAATCTACTGGTAACATGATTGGGAACTCATAACTTAACACTCATCATCCAGCTGGTATAGTTGATGGTTGGGGATGACAGGAATCATAGTCCAATAACATCAAATTCCCAATCCTTAGTTATTGGAATGCACTATTTTCTCATCAGCTTGAGAGTCTGATGAAGAGATTATCACAAATGCATGCAGAATTTCTCAGATAAAACTAATTGATTTACATAAATGGATACGCATAACACAAATGCTGTTTTCTATTCCTTTTTTGCCTTGCCATCATGAACTTTTGTAAGATGTTTTTTTCTGCCTTCAGACTTCCACTGCTTGCTGAATACTATACTTTTAAATATCTACCACTTGTGTGGTCTCAATTTTATTTTTGGTTTTCTTTTACCTTTTCAATTGATTAATTCCCATAAGGAGCTCAAGATGGCATACATGATTCTCCTTCTCCCCACTTTATCCTCAGAAGAATACTGTGAGGTTGGTTAGTCTGATAGAGTAACTAATGCAAGTGAGTTGTAATGCTATTGGGAACTTTGGCCTGGTGCTCCCAATTCCCATTCCATTCTTTTAATCACAGTCCATAACTGTAGCCATTAAAGCACTTTCTCTATTTGTTAGTTACAAAGTTGTGAGAGAAAGATGTAAAGGAAAGCTATATTCTGTTCTAGGACCCTTTCTGCACCTAAACTTTTTCTGGTGCTGGGGTGCAGGGATCATGCGAGCAGCCTCTGGCGAGAGGCTCTCGCTCCCCACTGCTTCAGCTCCACATGAGTTGCCTGCTTCTGCAAGAACCCCACCTCTTCCTTCCACAGTGCAGGAAGTGCAACTGGCGTGGCTTCAGAGGCTCCGTATGCCAGGTAAGTGCATGCAGGGCCCAGGACCAATGTGCAACCACGAACCATTTTTGGCTTCCAGCTGAAAATGAAAAGATGCACAATCGGCACCTGCCAGTCCCTGGAGCATTGTGCGATTGTGAGTGTGTCATGCAGATCGCTTCTCACAATCACATGACGCTCCAGGCACCCTTTCACATGGCAAATGTTGTGAGGAAAGGGCCTAGGTCAGAAGCCTGTCATTTTAAACTTGGAAATAAGAAATGGTTGTTTTACTGCTTGTTTCCTTTCAGAGTTAGTTTTCTTTAGGGAATCAGACATACTTATTATGTCCAGGCATATTTGGATCATAGATCAGCCCCTAGCCATACTAGTTGAGGATTCTGGTCTTACAGTTTGAAAAACAACACCCGCCCCCCACCAAACTGGCCACAAATCACCACAAAGTTAAATTTGCTCGAGAGCATTGATTTTAAGGAGCTGACCCCTGAGCTTTTCTCTACGTGCCAAAGCAATGTGTGGAGATGGAGTATTTCTCTTCCCTCCCAGAATGATTGAAATGAAGATCATACCCCTAAGCCATTTCCGCACAAGACTGTTATAGCACTATTATTCCACTTTCAACATCCTATGGAATCCTCAGGTTTGCAGTTTACGGAGGGGCCACTTGATTCCTTAGGATGTTGAAAGTGGAATAATAGTGCTATAACAGTCTAGTGCGGAAATGGCCCTAGTCTGCCTGTGTATACAGCTCGAGAAGCCTTAGAAAAAACAAACAAAAAAATAAAAATAAACTATTTCCATTGGCAGCAGAAAGATCCTTCTAAACATCTTAGCCAAAAAGAAAGTGGAGAGTGAGCCTAAATGTCCTAGGGGCACCAGATCTTATATAATCTTTCAAGCTACTGCTATTAGCATTTGAATGAGAGATCCCCAATGATTATAAGGTGCTGTAGGCCATATTCCAGACAAGGGAACTTGCAAAACCACCTCTGAATATTCCTTGCCTAAGAAAACCCTATGAAATTTATTGGGTCATCATACCTCAAAAGACAGTTTGTATAAGATCTAATCTGGCCATTAAATATTAAAAATTAAAGATCAAGAATATAAATTGCGGGCTTTCGCTGATGATTTGATTTTCTTCATGGAGGAACCAACAGCAGGCATCAAAGAATTAATGATGGAAATAAATAAATTCGGAAAGGCCGCAGGATTTAAAATAAATAAAAATAAAACTTATATTATGACCAAAAATTTGAGACAAAAGGAGAAAGAAGAAATTATAAAGATATCTGGCTTCAAAATTGAGAAGAAAGTAAAGTACTTAGGATTTTGGTTCACCGAGTCCAATAAAGATTTATTCGACAACAATTACAAAAAAATTTGGAAGGAAATTGAGATGGACTTAAAAAGATGGAAGAACCTTAATTTATCATTACTAGGAAGAATCGCGGCTATAAAAATGAGCGTTCTCCCTAAATTCAATTTTTTATTTCAAAACCTCCCTATTATTACAAATGAGAAACCTTTTAAAGTCTGGGAAAAGGAAATATCTAAATTTATATGGGCAGATAAGAAACCACGAATTAAAAGGAAATTGATGACTGAATTACCCAAGCAAGGCGGTTGAGGCTTACTGGATTTAAGACTATATTACTATGCGAACGCCATGATGTGGATAAGTGACTGGATCCAGTTGAAGGATAGAAGAACATTGACAATTGAAGGGGCAAATATGAGATTTGGTTTTCATGCATATTTGTGGTATGGGAAAGAGAAGATTGATAAGGAATTTAATAATCATTATGTACGTAGATCTTTAATTAGAATATGGAAAAATATAAAGAAGCGAACATACACAAAAATACCCTTATGGATATCTCTCCAGGAAGCGTTTTGCACAGATTGGACAGATAAAGAACATGACTGGCTTAGATATAAAGACCTTGTATGGACTGACAGGTTTGGAACGAGTCATCTACTATCACGGGAAGAGTTAGAAGAAGAGGGGCACAAATTAAACTGGTTTCCATACTTACAATTAAAAGGGAGATTTATAAAGGACTTACAAGAAATAGGAATTTCTGCTCAAAAAACTTATAATGATTTGGAGTCCATTATATTTTTGAAAACCAGACAGAAGATTTCTCTTTTTATAAATATTTTTTGGCCAGAAATATGGAGGATGAAAAAGTAAAAGACGTTATGATAACATGGGCTAAAAATTTTCAGCATGAAATTTCTTTAGAAAATTGGGAATTGGTGTGGAAGGATACATTGAAATTTACCAGCTCACAAGATTTAAAAGAGAACTTTATTAAGATGATGTACAGGTGCTACTTAACACCAGAAAAGATAAGTAAAATATACAATACTGGAAACAACAAATGCTCGAAATGTAAAGAGAACACAGGTACATTTTTCCATGCCTGGTGGACATGTTCCATTACTAAAAAGTACTGGGTTAAAATACACGAGGTGATAAAGGAAATTTTTAACATAGCTTTTCCTTTGATGCCCGAATTATATTTGTTAAACATGACATTTATGTTTAATAAGAATTTCCAATTGAGAAATAAGAGAATTATATTTTACTTAGTGACGGCAGCAAGACTTGTGTTTGCTAGAGCATGGAAGTTAGCGACTGTCCCTGAAATATCACATTGGGCCCAGAAAGTAGCTGAGTTAAAACAATTTGATACTTTCTCGTTATATTTAAAAGGAAAAGTGAGTGGTACAACTGGTACAAAGGGAAATGGGTGGCAACACGTGGTACAGCGTATGTTGGATAAAGGGTATTGGACCTGAAGGAATTAGTATAAAAATGTTATTTAGACCGAAGTTAGTAAAAGAGAAGAGGAAGTAATGGGTACTGCATGAAAGTGTGTATATTGTAAATGTATAAAGGAGAGAAGACTTGAGAGAAAGGTGAAGTCAAAACGTTGTTAATGAAACTGAGATCATCAAGCTAAGTTCTTGGATAATAGTAATAGGTATTTAGGGAGCTTCAAGAAGATATTCTAGTCAGTCAGTAATTGATTCCAGTCGAGTAGACATGGAAGTCAGGAAATGTGAGAAGATAACTTGATAATAATGATATTAGTGTAGTATAAATTACTTGAAATACATTTCCATGAAAATGTAAATAGATAAATAATGATATTCGTAATATAATTTTGATAGAATAATGTGTATGCTATGGTTTTATTATATATTTGTATATGTAAAAATAAAATATATAAAAAAAGACAGTTTGAAAGCACATACACACAGAAAGGTAGGGAGAAAAAATATGTCTTCTCTCCTAGTGTATTGTGTTTGTGATAAACAAAAAGTAATAGTGATTTATATGTTTGTGTCCAGAGAAGACAGAAAGATACTGATAATTGGTTATTGTATTGTTATCTGCATAAATCTGCTAAAAGGTGAGGCTGAGGACCTTCGACTTCCCATATGTTTGGACTAAAACTCTTGTAATAATTTACCATCAATTGGGCTGCCTATGGCTTCTGAAAGATGAACCCCAATACATCTGAAAGATTCTCAGTCCCTTCTTTAGGGACTGGTGTTTTGAATAAAATTTTTAAGTTTTCCTTATTTTTATTTCTTTCTTTTTAGCAGAAAAATAAAAATTCACTGCGTATTTACTGAAAGGATAATTGCGAGTAATGTTTCTATGCTTGCCCTCACATCCCAATAATGTTTTTATGTTTTTTCCCAAATAATGTTTCTATGTTTGCCCTTACCTCCAAATAAATATTAATTTATTAAATAAAAGGATTTTGATATGATGGGAATCAATAAGTCACAATGTTGTCTCAATCTGATGCTTTATGTTTGGAATAACAATGTTGTTTAACAAATGAATCAGGCCAATTGACTTAACTTCAAGTACCAATGGGGATACACTACACAAGTATTACAAATAGAATAATAGAATCATACAGTTGGAAGAGACCACAGGGGCCATCCAGTCCTACCCTATTCCATACAGGAACACACATCAAAGCACTCCCAACAGATGGCCATGCACCCTCTGCTTGAAAACCTCCACAGAAGGAAGCTCCACTGGCATATTCCACTGCTGGACAGCTCTGACCCTCAGGAAGTTCTTCGTGAAGTTCAGGTGAAATATCCTTTCCTGCAACTTGAATCCATTGTTCCTTGTCCTAGTTTCTGGAGTTAATGGAAAACAAGCCCACTCCCTCCTCAACATGACATCCCTTCAAATATTTAAACATGGCTATCATGTCCCCTCTTAACCTTCTCTTCTGCAGACTAAACATACCCAGCTCCCTAAGCCATTCTTCATAGGAATGGCTTCCAGACCCTTCACCATTTTGGTCGGTCTCCTCTGGACACACTCTAGCTTGTCGATATCCTTCCTGAACTGAGGTGTCCAGAACTGGGCATAATATTTCAGATGAGGTCTAACCAAAGCAGAATAGAGTTCTACCACCACCTCCCCTGATCTACTCCTATTGATCCAATCAAGAATCACATTGGCTTTCTTGGCTGCTGCATCACACTGTTGACTCATGTTCAGCTTGTGATCTATTAAGACTCCTAGATCCCTTTCACATGTACTGTTATTCAGCCACATGTCTCCCATCCTATATTTCTGCATTCCATTTTTTTCTGCCTAAGTGCAAGACCTTACCTTTTTCTCTGTTGAAATTCATTCTGTTAGCTTTGGCCCAGCTCCTCAATCTGTCAAGGTCATTTTGAATTTTGATCTGGTCCTCTGGCATATTAGTAACCCCTCCCAATTTGCTGTCATCTGCAAATTTGATTAGCATGCCCTCTACTCATCCACGTCATTGATGAAGAGGTTGAATAGCACTGGGCCCAGGACAGAACCCTGTGGCACCCCACCAGTCACGTCTCTCCAGGATGAAAAGCAGCCATTAGTGAACACCCTTTGGATTTGGTTGGTCAACCAATTACAAATCCATCTAACAGTAGTCCTGCCCAGCCTGCATTTTACTAGTTTCTTTGCAAGAATGTCATGGGTAACTTTGTCAAAGGCCTTACTGAAATCAAGATATGCTACATCCACAGAATTCTCTTCATCTATCAAGCTTGTAACTCTATCATAAAAAGAGATAAGATTTGTCTGGCATGACCTATTTTTGAGAAATCCATGTTGACTTTTAATGATTATGATATTGCTTTCTAAGTAATTACAAACTGGCTGTTTAATGAATGATCTGCTCTAGGATCCTTCCTGATATTGATGTCAGGCTGATCAGGCAATAATTATTTGGGTCCTCTTTTTTTCCTTTCTTGAAGACGGAGACAACATTTGCCATCCTCCAGTCTGCTGGGACTTCTCCTGTTCTCCAAGAGTTCTCAAAGATTATTGCCAGTGTTTCTGAAATGACTTCTGCTAGTTCTTTTAATATCCTTGGATGTAATTCATCTGGCCCTGGAGACTTGAATTCATCTAATTTAGCCAGGTATTCCTATACTACTTCTCTATGTATTCTGTGTTGAATTCCCCCCTCCTTCTTCACCTGCTCCCCACCCCCCAGGTTGTTCCTAAGATGATAGAATTCTCAGTGGTATTTCTTCAGGTTTGCAGTTGGTTTGTGTGTGTTTGTGTCAGGAAATTTTCAACCTGTGAAAAAAAAATTATATATACACACACACACACACACACACACACACACATATAAATAATACTAATAACACTGGAAAAGGAATGTGCCAAATCTTTATGTCTGCTACCGAGTTTAATGAATGGAAAAATGTTTCTGTTTAGCAGCTTGGGGAAAATGAAATGAAAATTAAAATATGGAAGTAAATCTAGTATAGACTCTTTGAAATGCATGAGATGTGCAAGTCACTGTTTTTACACATATTTCAATTTATTTCATTGGCCTAAATCCAATTGCTAGTCCCAAATAGAGTGAATGCATTGAGTCAATGGGATTTACTTAAGTGTAGAATTGTCATTCAGGAAAGGATTCAGTGAATGCACTCTAGTTTGGACTAACATTCAGTTTAGTCTATCATATCCTTTACATGAAAGCCAGCATGATGGAGTGGTTTGAACATTGGATCTTGGAGACTAGAGTTCTGTTCCCTGCTGGGCCATGGAAACCCACTGGGTGACTTTGGGCACATCACACACTCAGCCCCAGAAAATCTTGTGATAGGTTTGCTTTAGGGTCTCCATAAGTCAGATATGACTTGAAAAGACACAACAACACAACAACAACAACAACAAACATTCAGAATCATAACATTCAGAGTGCTACCTACTTAATCTGAATAAAATGTAAAAGAGTTCTAATGTCTGAAAGGACGGTTTCAACTATAATGGCATCTGATGAAGAAGAAATAATAACAAAGAGGAAAATGACAGGCTACCAGAGAGACTCTCCTCCCCCAATCACTTTCAGAGACTTGTGTGGCAATTTTGAGCTAGAGGATTTTTTCAGGCTTTGTAACAGGTCGCAGAGGATGCATAAGCCACCTTGGTCCATCTGCCACAATGGAGCAACTGTCTTAAATGCTCAAGTGGGATTGGTGGCCTGTGCCTTTGGCAGCACCTGTGCCCTATTTTAATGGTCACCTCCATGTGTTTCATGCAGAAAGCAGTGTGCCAGTAGCCAGGTGTTCCAGTAAAATGGCAGAATAGCAAGCACTTCCACAGGGAATACTGAAAAACTTGCCTGACTACCAAATTATTTAGAAGACTGTCTGCAAAGAATATAAAGTCTATTTTGTACTGGTGGGATAAAAGTCCTTGGCCCAGGGTTAGTTTGGAAGGAAAAGAAGGGGAATTTGAAAAGAAGCTGAAAGATGGCATGCTAGCATTTGCCAAACATATCAGAAAAGGTGACATGATAAAAGAGGAAGAGCCATTTCGATGGAGGACCAAATACCTACAAGATAGTATTTCTTCCTTTCTTCATAATGAAAAATCTTCCAGTCTGTGATCATTCTGTGGTGGTCATACTAAAGGGAAGAACTGCAATATTTCAGTGCTTTTAGTGGAGACACACACTAGTAGTCACAAAGAGAAACTCATAAATGCTGAAATCCAACTTTGCTTCTGCCAGCAGAGTTAAGCTAGCAAAGTTATGTTATCCTGCTACTGAACACCAGCATATGTACATAAGTGGCCAAGAGGCATGACTGACAACTTGCTATGGAATTTCAATAGTGACGTATTTTTTTTTTCCTTAACCATCTTCTTGTTGCAAGAAAGTCTTTGAAAACCACTCATTTTTCCAAGATTTCCCTCTCCTTAGACTAGTTATGGGAAAAATAAGACCCCTACATTCCGCTTTTGCATATACCAAATCCCCCCACCAATTATTTTGCCTGATTTTGGAGTAAAAATCACCCCCATATGATGTCCAGTGGCTCTGTCCTGGCATCACTTCTGGTTGCGACTTGAGGAGATACAAAGAAAAAGCCTGCTTTTGTGTGAGTGTAGCTGATTGGGAAGATTTGGGAAGAAATTGGTGTCCTGGTCCTGTGCTGTTGTCCACTCCATCACAGAGTGAGGGTGGGATTATTTTTCCTAGGTCATGAGTGCTAAATTCAACTCCAGAAAGATTTGTGGGGCTGATTTCCTTCCAGTAATAGAATCTTACAGTAGCAGTTCAGCCTTTCAGAAACACAGAAAAAGAAAATAGAAATCCACCAGACCACTGAGAGAATGGTCCCCTGGCAATCCAAAGAGGACCAGAAAAGGATCTGATTTAGCAAAAATTTCCAATCTTGGTTTTTGTACTACCTCTCAGCATAGCATGTTTCTGCACAGTGACAGCAGGAGTTTCCCACTGCAGCATCTTGTGCCGATGTTCAGAAGGAGAACAATTTTCTTACCAGTCACCTTCTAGAAATGCCCTGAGTACAGAGCGTCCCAATTCTAGCATTTCTGAGGAAACAAAATAGTAAGTGTACACTGATGAGAGCTCCACTTACATTTTCAAAGGCAGTGGCATCAAAATAGCAACAGCCCCAGAAGCTGTGTGTGATAAATTAACTTCCCCAACATTTAAAGGAATACATCCCGCTGGAGAAAAAAAAAGATAAATATGCAATGCCCCCCCTTCCCCTGACTTATCATAAGAAAATCTTCTTCTGCATATGAACTTGCCTTGCAGAAGCTAGGGAATAAACTGTAAACATTACCTACCAAAGCAAGCCACCTCTAAAGAAGCCTCTGGAAGTTTTACATTTTTCATAACACTAATAATTTTATAGAAACTATGTCTCCTAGTAGATTCTTAACTCTAGCTCCGTTGGTTAAAAAAAACCTTTCTATTTTGTATGTGTAATATTCTTGCCACAAAACTGAGGCAATCACTATAAATATGGTTTTATGCTTCCAGCAAGAAGAATGAAATGACTTCTACCTGGGGGGTTAACTTTTTGCTTGTTATATTCTTGCATATAAATGGGTTTTACGTGAACATCAACTTTCCAAACTTGCATGGTGCTAGGTTTTCACAGGGAGCAAACCGATCACCATGGTTACTGAACAGTAAATTTATGAAAAGGGGGAAGGGCCAATAGGCATGGAAGGGATACATTGATTTTGTTTTCTCACTGGACCTTATTTACAATTAACTACCAAGGCAAAATGTTCCAAATAATACTGGAGTTAAAACACAGGATGATAAATTCAACACAGCCTCAATGATAAAGCTAGGAACCCTAATTTTCAAAATCTTGAAGAAGACAGAAAGCATGATATGATATTAGACTGAAACACAAGCTTTAAATCCAAGTCTCAAGTTCAAGTTTGTAGCATCTACAGACAGAGTTGGAAGAGACTTTTTCCAAAGATTTATTACCCATAAATGTAGATTAGGGGAGAGTTCATGAATCAAAGGTAGCTGTCCTAGACCACTGGCCCAATATGGGGTATCCCAAGTGGACAAAACACCTTCTCCATCACACCATGATTTGATGATTTCCACATTTTGTGCAAGTTATATTTCTCATTCTAGAAGGCTGAACTGCCTCTCCTTAATTACCAATATTAAAACCCTTATGACTGGTAGTTTTTGTTCCATTTTTTTCCCATAGACGTCACCCACCAGTGAGGTATGGCATTTGAGAATAGCTGTGAAATTGATTTTGATCTCCAGCTAGCTTGGAGTAAGCAAGACCTGAAGACATGATAGGGGTGTGTGTGTTGGGATGTTGTGTTTCCTCAATATCATACACATTACATAGCCTACTCTCTGGTATTCACATATACCAAGCAAACATATGCAAGGGAGCCCTATATGCAGAGACCTCTGTATGTGTTGTTCTGCATTTAGTCTACAAACTCATTCTGTTAGAACTTCAGATCATGTGGAGGCCACAGTGTAGAGGTGTGTAGAACTGTAAGTATATGGGCTCTAGTATGCAAGATGTCTCACACACACACACACACACACACACATATGAATTCTGGAGGTAGGCATAAAGTGCACATGTTGAGAATAATATTCATAATATTGGGGAGTGGGTCTATGAAATTTGCACACTAATTGAGGATCAGGCTATGCAACATGGTCTTGCTCATGTGTCCAAGAAAACAAATTAATACACACTCCCCAAAAAGTTGAAAGTAATGACAGTCTACCTTTTTGAAATACTGAAAAAAATCAACCAACATTTTTTTTTCAGCCATACATCTTTATAAAATATTTGATTTTACCTATATGGAGTGGATTTGATTTTTCACTCTGTTGTGGAAGGACATCTTGTTATTTCACTATCATTTATTTTAATTATGATCCAAAGCAGTGCTATTCTTCAGTCAGGCTCTTCTGCGAAATTCTGGGTGTATAGAAAGATACATCCAATGCACGCACATCAGAATCTGATTCTGCCATATTGCTGCATGTCTACTGTTAAGAGCGACTTGTGAGATTTTTTCTGCATTACTGCAGAATTAGCTCAGCACTGCTGTTCATTTCTGATGTATTTACAAAACAGACTTGACACAAATGTCTCTGTAGGTGGTTTCTATATTATGCTCTTGTATTTTGGCTTTTTGTAATGCTAGGAGGAAAATCTGATAAGCTGCCCTCTCCCCTTCTCTTAGACTGCTCACATCTCCACCAGCTGAAATTTTGTCAAGGAAATTACAAATATCATCTGGTTTTAGTGTGCAAATAAAAACTAATGTGACTTTTGAAGGGAATCCAAGTTTAAGTGGAACCAGTTCCAGATATTCACCAGTGTTGTTGCTATTTTGAGAGGGCCATGAACACAAGCACCAAGAGGCATTCAGTATGCCAGAATTACAGCAAAGCCTTTGATTGTATAGATTATGATTGCTCTTAAAGAAATGGGTGTGCCACATTTGATTGTCTTGATATGTAACCTGTACTCATAACAAAAGGCTACCATTGGGAAAGAAGAAGAAGAATAAAAAGAATGGTTAGGGGTCAGATAAGACTGCATTTTATTGTCCTATCTGTTCAACTTGTACACTGAACAAATCATATGTAAAATAGGATTAAACCTGGAGGAAGGAAGTATGAAAACTGGAGGAGGAATACCAATAATTTTTAAAAATGCAGATGACAGCACACTACCAGCACAACATAGCAAAGACTTGGGATGATTACTAAAGAAAGTCAAGGAAGAAAGTACAAACACAGGTTTACAGTTGAACTTTAAGAAGATAAAAATAATGATCACAATAGATTTACATAACTTTAAAGTAGACATGAAAACATTGAAATAGTTCAAGACTGTTCATACCTTCACTCAGTCATTAATTATAATAGGGACTGCAGCAAAGAAATTAGATTAGGACTTAGAAGGGCAGCTATGAAGGAACTAGAAAAGATTCTGAAGTGTAAAAATATATCACTGATTACTAAATAAGGATTGCTCATGTTATCATATTTCCAATTTCTCTGTTGTTACAGCCCTGCGCATCCCCTCCCCAATTGATATGGTTTAATTGCCAATATTGTTTACTTGGTACTACATTAATTGGTATTGATATAAAATGAAACCCGAAGTGACTGGAAGATCAAGCTGGAAAGAGGAAAATTACTGACTGTAAACATGAGATTACAATACAGGTCAGCCACACCCCCTCCTAGGAGAAACTGAAGTCATTGTCTGCAGATTACAAGGCTACTTTAGAGACAAAAGACTTATGCTAAAAAGCTAGACATTTCAGAGCAGAAAAGGGAAGTTACCACCACACTGTGATTATTTTAACCCTGATCTCTCATGCCTAGACATTTCCCTGGACATGACCACATTACAGTTGGATAGACTTAGGCCATTTCCTCCCTACATTGTTATAGTGCTATTATTCCACTTTTACCATCCTGTGGAATTCTAGGATTTGTAGTTTACTGAGGCCAAAGAGATCTCTGGCTGAGAATTCTAAAGGTCCATCCCTAAACTGCAAACCCCAGGATTCCATAGGATGTTGAAAGTGGAATAATAGCACTGCAACAATGTACAGAGGAAATGGCCTAAATCTAAGAAGCCACAATGATAAATCTGCAAGACCTCAGCAGGACAGTTGATGATAGGATGTCTTGGTATTCTCTCTTTCATAGGGTTATCATAAGGCAAAGTCAACCTGATGGCATTTAACACCAATAAGCACAAAAGCCACACACAATAAACCCTAGTTGCACTTGTTCAAACAGCTACCCAATGTATCTTGTACCCATCTATACAAATTATAAAAAAATGTTAGTCAAACAGCATGTACTAGAGTAATGCTAATTAACTTTGAAGTACAGAACATCTTGTGAAAGGCAACCAATTAACATAGCATATAGTGCCTCTTGTTGAAAATTTTTAAAAATGAAGAAAGATCTGTTTATGATTAAGAGCTGGTATGCAAACTCAGGGAGCTATAGAAAACAATATCAGGGAGAGAAAATAAAGCGTTAGGCCTTCCTCACTCCCTGCAATCTCTAATTAATCTAGAGTTTCCCGAAGATAGAAAGATCCAGCTCAAAATTCCTCTTTCCTCTGATGTGAATAGAGCAGCTTTTGCAGGCAATTGCACTCAGTATTGTGTTAAATAGGTATGTGTTTTTTGTTTTTTGTTTCTTTGATTTGCTGACCTTTTTCTTTCAGTCTAATAGAAGCCACTTTTAATAAACGGGAATAAAAACGAGTGCACTTACAAGGAGCACAGGGAGAAGTTACTGTACCTACGTCAATTATAAGGTGGGCACATGGTTTTGTGTATCTTTAACATTTTACCGGACAATTTATATCCAGTGGTCTACTGCCTCCCATGCTACTCACTTTTCCTATCATGCAATGTGGACTCTAGCAACCACACTGAACTTACAAATGCTTCTTCCTGTTGTTTATACAGTGGGACAATCAGAGATATGAAACTCTAGGATACAGCAGGGAATTTTGTGGCTTCTAGAAGTTATTGGAGAGTCACAATCAGTCCAGGCCAACATGGCCAATGATCAAGGAAAATAGAGTTATACTCCAATATCTGGAAGATCATGGGATTTTCACAACTGTTTTACAGAACAGTGTCCACTACATTATAAAGCAGGCCTTTTTTTTTTTTTCTTTGTAACTAACTAGAAACATGCTAGGTCCAAATAAGAAGTTCCTTTATCAATTGTCATCTCCAGTAAACAAGTTTTTTAAGTTTTTTGAATCTATTAAATCAAATGTTATTTTATGGTCCATAGACCCAACATAGTGAACCATCCAATTGTATGACATAGAGAAAATGCACCCACTAAAAATAAGATATTTATATAAATAGGATAGATCATGAACAGGATATTAAAGAATAAAATATGATATAAATGTGTAAAATAGTTTACAAATACATGAAGTAAATTAAATTCGTAGACGATATGGATTATTAGATAAACTATAAATAGGCGTTCACTAATTCCATCTCATTAAAACAATACAATTGAGTTGATCTTAAAGTGCATTGCTAGTTTCTCTCCAGTCTATAGAATTTGTTTGCCTTTAATTAAGGGTCTTTTCTGAAGAGAAACATTTAACAATTTTTTTTTTTTAACTTCACCTGTCTTACAAGCAGCTCAGCTTTAGCAGAAAAGTTACTGATAAAATAATTAACAGAGAAAGAAATTAGTGTATAACAAGAGGTAATTTCTTTCTTCTTTCTTTCCTTCTTCCTTTATTTGGAAGATTTTATCAGCTTTTGAAACCCCTCTTAATCTGAAGAGAAAGTAGTTCAAATTGTTTTCTTGGAAGAAAACTAATTGTTAAAAGTAATTATCTTCCATATATCTATAGATGTCTGTTCAGCAGCTAAGTTTCCTGCCTGTTTGAGAGAATATTAAGGGCTGTTAGTCCAATTAAACAAAACAAAACAATTTTAGACAGTTACAATAGATAAAGAGCATATAGCTAAAAACTGATGAAATACTAAGTTACATCTGTCAAGACAGAAAAGTCTGCAAAAAGAAAGTGGGGAGTATACCAGTCTAACTTCTTTGGGAAGGGAATTCCAGATCCTAGGAGCAACTCTTGAGAAGATCCTCTTCTGTGGTCCCACCAGATATGTCTGTGAGATTATTAAATAGAGAGAAGGGCTTCCCCAGCAGATCTCAAAACACATGCAAGTTCCTAAAGAAAATTATGTTTCTTCAAATAATTCTGTTTATATTTCTAAAGTGTATATTTTAAGTTGTTCTACTATGGCCAGATCTTTCATTAGTTTCCACTGTTAGTTTCCACTTTCAGTTTCACCTATCTTCATTCACAAGTCTTCTCCATTTCTGCCATAGTCAACATTTAAAAAAGAGAGAGAGAAAATAAATTAAATTTTTTGTTCAAGTATTTAAAAATGTTTCACATTTTTAAGTGTATTTTATCCTCAACTCAAGATTTATTTATGCTTTTCATGTGCTAATGTAGGATAAATGAATTTAGGATAAATGTGAAATTCAAAATAAACTGGACTCTGATCCGTATATTATACTTAAAAACATGGATCTTGTAGATTCTGTTTCAAAAGTGGATTGAACAAAATTTAGAAGCATCACTAGCTGTACTGGTTGTGTACAGAGGTATCTCCACACTGGAAGAAAGCAATGAATTTGACTTGTGCAGGAAAACAAAAATGAAGCTACTGTGAAAACAAGTAATCTAGCAACTCCTTGCTTCACAGAATCATTCTACCACTCCCAAATACACAAATGTAGCAGAGTCAGCAATCATTACTGGAATCTGATTGAGCGAAAAATTGCTTGAAATGGCAAATCATATGGAGATGTGGTGATGTGAAGCCACAATAGCTTTGTATGATGCTTGGGGGAGAGATGAGGGACAGTCCCATTGGTACCTATTCTCACCATTGATAAAACTCTGTGGTACAAGGCATATATTTACATAAAAAATCATCCAGGTTCCATCTTCAACCTCTTCAGCTAAGACAAAGACTCCTTTTAGAAATGTAGGAGGATTGTTGCTCATAATATACTCAGTCAGATTCAGTTATGATAAATAAATGAGAGTAGCTAGAAGTCTATTTTGTTAGCATGCTGTACACTTCCACTCCAAGATATGATTGGCAATAAAAATTATTTAATTGGCATAAAATATAAAATGCACACTGTTGTGGCTGAAAAAGCCATGCTGGCAAAGAGGAATGGCTGAACACATACAAAAATAGGTCAGATGGGACCTCAGGGCATGGCCAGATCACAGTCAAGAGATCAGTCAGGAAACTAGTGTTAATGAGCTTGTGAAAATTCCCTCTATGACTCAACCTTTAAAAACAATAACACTCAAAAATGCAATAAAAGTCAAAACTGTCTCAACAGGGCAACTGATTGTCCTCAGTCCGTTCCCTCTTCCAAATGAAATTCTTCTTTGTTTCCTTACCTGCTCAGCCATTAAAAAGCTATCACAATTCCTATTAGTGCTTTGTCACCTAATACTAAAGCCATTAGCCAGCTCTGGACCCCTTTGCATGCCCTGCCATTAAAACCTTCCCCCTCAGGGTAGCAAAATGGTATTTAAATCTAGCTCTGGTTCAGACAACTAGGAGTATTGTAGTACTCTGGACATAGATCATCACTCTGCTGCTGCAATTTCTGTTCGTGTAGTACCTTTGGATGCTTAGTCTGAGCCACATCGCTTTGGCCATTTCCGCGTGGGGTATTTGAAACGGTGCAATTCGTCCTCCAGGGAGCGGACTGGGTATGGACTATTTAACATAGATCCGCACCTCAGCCCGCTCCAAAACGACCCTAAGTGGTCATCCAGCGTGCTTTTGAAAAACTTGTTTCTTTTGGTTTTTCAAAAGCATGGAGCGCGCCAGTGCGAACCTGCTCCCTTGTGCAGATTTGCAGGCTCACACCAATGTGAGCCTGAGATCTGCCGGGTCGCTTTAGGCTGGTGAGCTTCAGCAGTTGTTCTAGACCCTCGACCAACCAGAAGCTGCCATTTTCGACACCGGAGTAGTGCGGCATGACGAGCACGCTCTGCCCCGGAGCAGCCTGGACTGGACTGGGGAGCCATAGGACCCAGTAAGTAGTGGCACGGGGCGATTCCCTCGCCCCGTGCAGAAATGGCCTTTGTCTTTTCTCTGCAGGACAGGTAAATATCACCCGTTCTGCCCAAACTTCTTGCTATCCAGCTTTTCCTTCCTTTCATTTGGTTAGCCTTATGTGATTGTGAGACTGTTTGGCTCTTGCATGTGTCTGTGTTTTTCCCCAATAAAATATACTTTTAATCTCCAACTGATGTCCCTGCATTAGTACCAGTACACATAGGTGGAAGATCCTATGTGTAGGCCTTACTTTGAGCTAACAATTCTCCATCATTCCCCAGATGCACTGGCACTGCAGGTGGACCTCTGAGTCATTCACCCTTTGGAGTAAAATCTTCTGGCTTTGAAGAACATTGTAGAAATCCCCTGTAACCTGGGCCCTTTCTGCAACTTACCTTTTTCCAAAGCCATCTCACAAGGATACAGGGAAAGCCTCTTCTGGGAGGGAATTGCTTATGCTGTGCTCCCCATCCACACTGGCTGCCTGCCGGATGGGAGGAAGTGCGATGGCCCCACCCTTCCCTTCCACAGTGTGGCCTGGCAGTTTCCCAGACTGTGCTGCCCATTGTGCTTCTTGCCGTTCTGCATGACTGGTAAGGCGGTGGTAGGACTCCACAATTGCAATTTCTCCACAATTTTTGGGAGAAATCCGACAAGATTTAATCTGCAATTGTGACGGGATGGTGACTGGATGGCCATGGGATTGTGATGATGTTATGTAGAACCGTTGTCATGATCCTGTCGCCCTCCCATGGCCATTGAGGGTTGGAGGTGGTATGCGAAAAGGGCCCTAGTTAAACTGCTGCTAGACACTACCAGTAGAAGCAATATAGTTTTTGTTGGTTGGTTGGTTGGTTGGTTGGTTTTTGCCAGAAAAAAAAATGGTCCAAGCAAGTGAGGACCCACAGGAACAGGTTTGAGCTGGGTCTGCATATGGTCACACGGTTACTTTTATCCATCTCTGATCTACACAGTTCTGCAGTGGTTTCACTGATTTATTCCTCATGGCACATTTGGTTCACCATGATAAGTTTAATGTTTGATTTTCTGCATGTGCTGTTGGAAATTAATTTATTTAAAACCTGGGTGCTATTCTGTTTCTGCACACAATACACAGTGCTGGTTATGACAATGAAGCCCCACCTGGTCTAGTGCCAGATTATCTAACTACATTTTCCCCTATAAGCAAGCCTGGGCCCTGAAATCCATATAGGATACCTTTCTTTCAGTCCTACCACCCTCATAAGCATAGTCTGTGGCAACTTGAAGTAGGCACTTCTTGGTGGCTGCCCTTAAACTTTGGAACTCCCTCCTTAAGGAGGCAAGGCTGGCCTTGTTGTTCTGTCAGCAGACAAATGCTTTTTTATTCAGAAAGGCTTTTAAAACTTAAGGATTTTAAGGAACCAGCTGTAAGAAAGTCCTATTTTTTTATCCTTTTAAATATGTTTTTAAGTATGTTTTAAATTATTCTAATATGTTTAACAGTTTAATTCCATTGTAATGCTGACTTTCTTTATGCTGTTATACTATAATCATTTCAATTTGCAATTTCCATGAACTCCCGCTCTTTGGAAAAGCTGGGATATCAGTCAATCAATCAATCAATCAATCAATCACCCAATCAACCAATACAAAGAATAATAAACATAGTTTCCAAGATAATGAAAGCCAGTATGCTGTAGCATATCAAGTGCTGGAGTTTGGAAGATTGGTTTTCAAGACCCCACTCAACTGTGACACTCACTGGGTGACCTTGGATCAGGTACTCACTTCTCATTCTGGCATACTATACAGGGTTGTAGGGAAAATGATGTGGGCAAAAAGCAACCATGAAGAAAGGTATGCTATCCCTGCAACCCATAAAATTAAAGATGGCTGCAATTTAAAGCTAATCTCAAAACAATCAAAACAATCAAAGTGATATCAATAAAATAGATCTCCAATAATGTCCTGAAGCCCACTGTTAGATGTGACTAAGGTAGATTCAGTGGGATTCACAGATGTTTATTCAGCATTCAACAACTAATTCAGTTGTGGTCCACTCAAGATGATTGGGGAAAATATCTTGATGCTGTTCAGGACTCCAGCCACTCTGTATCATATCCTAGGTCAACCCTAAGATGACTTAGGATTATCATCACTACACATACCTACACATGCACATGCACACACACAGATTGGTGACTTTTTTCCCCTCAAGAATTTGTTAATATGTCTAAAATCCTTAAGATGCCTCCAGGCATCCAGTATGTCCCACCTGCATTTGGATGATGTAGCAAAAGCAACAATACTTGCCTTAAGAATATGGGAAATATATTGTATGACAATCCCAACAGCCCTTTTTTTTTTTAAATAATTCCAGTTTTATCCTGCCCAACAAAAAGAAGACAGGAACTGCAGGTGCTGGAATATGAAGATCAGATGAAAGACATTTTAATATAGTTCACACAGCATGCATTTTTTGACATCAAATCATCAACAAATGATAACGAGGTTGCAGATAAGCTAAATTAATGCTCTGAACTATCCTTCATTACAGGAGATGAAACAGAAGATGCTGTTTGATCTGCAGTATTTTCCAAGACATACTCCTTCCCAGTAATAATGGGTTCTCTCAGAAATTGACATCTCCTGGGGAGAAGCAGTTTGACTGGCAACATTTTCTATCACGACTTGATATCTAGAGAAAAGAAGTTGCTGAATGGGATATATGGAATAAATTGCAGCTCTTAGTCCAGCCCATACCCCTGCAAGTATTTCAAAATGCTAGAAGACCAGCAGATTAGAAGGTTATACGTATAGGGGGCCTAGGAGTGATAGAATGATTTAAAGTTCAGACAGTCTAACTGCTCTGCCTAGTATCCTTGTAGATGCACTAATTAAAAGCAGAATAATCAAGCATCTGGAAAAGGTGACTGATTAAGGTCTAAAACAGCATGGCTTCTTCAAGGGAAACTGTACCTCATTAATCTGACAGAGTACTTCAATGTGTGAATCAAGTAGTAAATGAAGGTGAACATGCAAATGTAGTTTATTAAGACTTTCAAGAAGACCTTTGAGGGGGGAAAAGTTCCCCTGTGGAAGGGTGTTAAAAGAGCATAAACTTGTAACTTTGGGTTTCTTTTTCTTTGATATGGTGAGTTAAAAACTGAACATCCTGAGAAATAAAATAATGGTCCCTCTCAGTTCTCTTAGTCTGAAGAAGGCTTGGCTGGATACTTGGACTGATATATTTTTCAACCTGAGCCAGAGCAGCAAACAACACCCTTAACACACCCTGGTCAAACGTGATCATATCTAAGACAGACAGGTTATTTTGGTTTATTGAGCTGAAAATCCCACAAACACTTCTTTCATCTCTAGCAATAAACACACAATGAGACCAAAATAGATACATTATATGCTGACTAAGGCTGGCTCTTCCAAAAGGGCAGATCTGTACCATAAGCTTTTAACAAGACATTTGCAGCAGAATGGATATGGCCCTTTTTACACACCATTTCCCAAGCGAAATGGCCACAGGAGCACCGTGGGATCACAAGGATGGTTCTGCATGATGTTCTAGTGATCTCACGGCACTCCCGTAAGAGATCCTGTGGCAATCGCAGATTATATCATTTTTGACTCTTTCCCAAAAATGACCTGCAATTGTCCTCCCACACCCCTCCCACACTTACCTGCCATGTGGAACCTCAGGAAGTGCGATGGCTGCGCTTTCTCCCCCAGCGCAGCCTGGAAAAGTACATGAGTGTGCTGCGGAAGGAAAGGGCGGAGCTATTGTGCTTCCTTCCATCCAGCACGGAGCTGGTGCACAGGGAAGCTCGGGGGATGTGATTCCCTCCCACAAGAGGCTTTTCTCACAATCCCAGCCTGATGGCAGTGAGAAAATGTTAGGTGCGAAAAGGGCCTATGATTTCCCCAATAGAATCATTTGAACTATATTCACTGAGAATTTTCTGTTGATTATCCCTGTCTCAATTCCCCTTGGTGAAGGAATGGCTATTAAACTAATTTAAATGTATAGCATTGGTATGCCAATACAGCTGCTGTTAAAATAACCATGCAATTCATAACAAGGTGCTGGATTTAAGCAGTTTTTTTTTTCCTGAATGGATACACACAAGACCTATCTGAGATATATAATATCCTACACAATGCATACCATTATGTATACATTGAAGCATTGAACTAAATTATCATCTCGCTGGCCATGACAATTGGATTATCCCTTAAATTTCTATCAAACTTTACCCTGATCAATGACCAAAGTAAATATTAGGGTTCTGTCTTAAATAAAGCATCTAAAGATATGAAAATAATCTTAAGTATTTTAATATAACCAGCAGGTTCCCAGTGGTGCTCAAAAAATTCTTATTAAACAACCCTCACTGGAATTATCAGACTATGTTACTTTGGGGATAAGAGTAATTTCCTTTAAAGAAACTTGTTTGATCTTCTCATTTATGAATAATCACTGCAGAAACACTCACCAAATATGTCTATTGTAGAGCTACTGTGGTGGTATAGTAATTTGACTTTGTGCATTACAGTGTCCTAGTGCTATTATTCCACTTTCAATATCCTGTGGAATTCTGGGGTTTGTAGTTTACTGAGGCCAAAGAGCTCTCTAGCTGAGAATTCTAAATGCCCTTCCCTAATCTGCAGACCTCAGGATTCCATAGGTTGTTGAAAGTGGAATAATAACACTATAACAGTGCAGTGTTGAAAGGTCCCAGGTCTCAGAAAGCCCAGCTTCAGATCTACAATCACTCATGAATATTGGATCATCCTTGAGTCAGCCACTTACTGACTGGGGAAAATGTTAATGCCAACCTAACTAATTCTGCAATTTCCAATGAAAACTTAATTTCAATCCTCCTCCCTCCCCCGAAAACAAGTACTGTTCTTGTTGTTGTCTGCCTTCAAGTTGTTTCCAAGCTATGGTGACCCTAATGCAAACCTATCATGAGGGTTTCTTGGCAAGAATTGTTCAGAAAGAGGTTACTTTTGCCTTCCTTTGAGATTGAGAGTGAGAGCTGCCCATGGGCACACAATGGATTTCCATGACTGAGTGGGGATTCATACCTGTAGGCCAACCACTACACACACTGGCTCTCTACAAAATATATACATTACAGGAAAATGGACACAAACATGCATACACTAAGGAATATTTTAAAATGTGCTCCTATTAAAAATTCACAATGTACAAAAATTATAATCATGATGAGAAGCAATGCACAGTTAAACATATGAATTTTCATGTGTAAAAATTCTTGAAGTTTAAGGTGAACAATATAAGATCAGGAAAATGAAAAAAATAAACAAAGAGAATTGGGAATCAACAGGTTTATCCATTCTTAATTATTTTCCCCCTCAAACTAATCTACCTCACAGGGGTGTTGAACAGAGGTGGGAAGAACTATGCATGTCATTTTGACCTCTTGAGATATTCCTAAGGAAATAAATAAAATATCCCATGTAATTTTTATGGTTTGGTTTTCAGGAGCTGTACACACATGGGAGAATGTGAATCATTTCCCTCTTTAGTCTGTTTTCAGAATTATTATTTCAGTAAGCATATGAATAATATCAGCTCTATATGACAACTCACCCAACATACACTGTGGCTGAGAGTTACACAAAACAGTCCTGCTACCTGCATAGACTGCAGGAGTTAAACACAATGCCAGACCAAAGTAGTTACACAGTTAGCAGTGGAAAAGTCCAGGGAAAATAATCTGAACCAATAAATAAACTCTGACAGCTTTGCATTTATGAAGCATGTGGAGAGCAGGAAGAAAACAGCTGTAGTGAATATAAACAGCTTTAAAAATCTGCAGGAAGAAAGAGGGTGTCCAATGTTATTTGGGAAACTTGAGCACCTTGGAGACTATCAGAGGAAGCTATTTTACACACAAGAAAGGGGAAAAGGAAAATACAGTTACATAACAAATCTGACATAAATGCTACTTGTATTGATTCCATTATTAAGTAACTACTATGTTTGGAAGACGAACTAATGCTATATTTAATTATATTATTTTCAATTTTGCAGCAAAAAAAAAGGACATTTTCCTTGAGGTTGGAAATGATGAAGCAGCAGAGCTGTGAAATGGTGGAGAGGCCTGTTTTAGAAGAAGCTTTCTCAAGGGACATTCAGTGATGTAGCTGCTTGTCTCTGTCTCTGTCTGTCTAGGTTAAAGATGTTGTGAAAACTGCAGAATGGGGACTCAGCTTCTAAGTATTTCAAAGAGAGGAATAGTTAAATGTTGGGGTCTTATTTCGGCATGCTTTTGTGCTAGTGAAACTAGCATGGAAATCTTCCACCAGCAAGATATTTAATAGATAAACCTTTGAATGGGGAGGAGACTATCGATTAAAGCTTTTTCAGGTGTAAATGTATATATGTCAAATTCTTGTAAACTGTTGACTGAAATAAAATAAAAAAATAATCAGCTTTAAAGGGATAATTGACTAGTATGTGATATATGAGAAGTCTGAAATGTATAGTCTTGTAAGGAAAGGATTGGGCAGTTGCATTCCCCACCACACACCTTGTTGTTGTGTGCCTTCGAGTTGATTCCAACCTATGGCAACCCTAAGGCAAACCTATTGCAGGGTTTTCTGGGGCTGAGTGTGTGTCACACGCCAGAGTTTACCCAATAGGATTCCATGGCCTAGCAGAGAATTGAATCCTGGTCTCCAAGGTTGGAATCCAATGCTCAAACTACTATATCATATTGGCTTTCTCCTACTATACTACCTAAGTAAATTCCTAACATTTTTAGGTTGTGTGTCTGTGCACATGCATGTATGTGTGTACATATCTGTAGTACCTAAAAGGTCCCCAAGGACCATCTTATTCTAATATGAACAAGTCACAGAGAGATTAGCGGACACCTGCCCTCCTCCCTCGGGGATACTCCCAGCTCCCTTCCTTTGTCTTCAGCTTCACTGTAAAATTGGAGATGAATTTTCAGTCTTTTTATACAGAGATATCAGGGATATCTCAAATATCACACAGTCAAAAAGAGAAATTGCACCATTTCAGATTGTTTGACCATTTAGTATTAGTACTGTCCACTTTAGGAGACTGCATTACATTCCCTCCACTGTAGAGCCCCAACCTGCCCTATTTAAAGGGGAAAATATCAAAAAGCTCTTATTTCCTCTGTCATTATCATCATCATCATTCTCACCACTACCACCATCATCATTTGTATCCCACCTTTTCTCTAAGGGCAGGACTCGAGGTGGCTTGCACATTAAATGAATGCAATATAACAAGATTAAAGTAGTAAACATTCCTTAATAATTCCCACTGACCAGAAATAACCATAAAATAACTACCTTTACAATATTAACCAAATTAAGCAACATTAACAAAAACAAAATCGGCAATGAAGTCCAGCATAATTTTAATTTTTAATTCTTTCTATTAACTTAAAAATAGAAAGTGTTTCAGTCAGCATTAAAACAGAACTAAATTAACTGTATTCAAACAACTGAAAACATACACTTAATTTTTTAAAAAACAAACAGTGTAATTAAAGAGCAAAACAGCACCCATTTATAGCCTTTACCTTAAAATCTTTTGGTTCTAAAGGCCTGTCTGAATAAAAGTCTTTGCCCACTAACAGAACTTATTGATTTGTGCATTTGTTTGTGTATTTACATAACAGAAGGACAACAAAGTGGGGGCATTCTAGTATCTCTAGGCAAGGAGTTCCATAGGGAGAGGACAGGCACTGAGAAGGTCCTTTCTTGTGTTTCCAACAACTATACCTATAAAAGTGGTGGGGCTGAAAGAAGGCTCTCCCCTGCAGATCTCTGAGTCTGGGCAAGCTTATATGGGACCTCTAGAGAGGTTTCTTAAAACAAGGAAGTAAACTTGGCTTTGGAGGGTGTGTTCAGTTGTTTTCCTTGAAGAACTTCAGTGATAGCCTTCAGCCTTCAGAACTTCAGTGATGCAGCCTGCAAGCTGTACCTCTCGTCTACTCTAGGGTATCAGGCAGGGGTTGCTCCTATCACCTGCTACCTGATCCTTTTACAAAGAATACTAGTAGTTGATTCTAGCACCATCTGCATGTCCATCATAAAGTCCCTCCTGTCTAGTATCCTCCTCAGTGTTTTCGTAAAAAACACTACACATTTCTAAATGCACAGCTTGAAATAAAAATATCCTTTAAATGCATATTTGAGCAGAAGAAAATGCATTTGGAAATGTATATTTAAATGCAACGTTTTATATGACTTATTAAATGACAAACAAGCAAACATGGAAACATGGGTTGACTTATAGGTAAGCTCACAGAAAGTGCCAAAGACATTAATGTATTTGTCCCTTCCTTTGTATACTTTTTTATGCATTGTCATGTTAAGTGAGCTCTAATCCAAATGATCTTACAGCTATTTTTGTTAACAAGATGCCCTTGCTAAATATTAAGCATGTATTGTTGGAAAGTCATGGATCTCTTAGAATTTCTGTTTCGGGCTGTAGCTCAGACTTCCCTCAGTTTCATTACTTCCCTTCAACAGCCATTTTTGCCTTCTCACTTTTACAACAGCTTCTATTATCGACCCTCATCAGAGGCAGGCTGAGCTGAGCAATCTTTACGAATCTTATAAGATTCCATTTAGGAGCTTACTGCCGTTTCTTAAGCTTGTTCTTATTTTCCAGCCTCATGCTCCCATTAGTCTCCCGATGTGAATTTATCCCAAGGACAATTTTATAGCTTCTTCAGCATAGAACTGGTGGATCGGCTTCATTAGCAAAAACATGAAGATGCTGTGATAAAAATGCTCATTAAAATGTTTTTTTTTAAAAAATTAAAAATAAAAAAATTTAAAAATAGCTGTGAAAGGCAACCCATAAGGCAAATTCAATTCTGGACTGATAAAGCAAAAAGGGAGGGTATTTCAAGAAAAAAAAAGTAAGAAAACAACTGTGCTACTTTAACTTCATCTCTAATAGTAACAGTGTGTTCATGTGTGTCTATGTGTCTGTATCAACCATAGCTGCAAGACAGGGAAAGCTAGACAGCTGGAACTTGGTGAGAGTGCTGTCCATCCTTGACTGGAATGTTTTGCACTGGCAGCTGAAATGGTTGGTCCATTTTGCAAGCAAAAACCAGCTATTTTGAAAGAAGAAAGGTACCCTGGAGAGACATTATGGAATGTTGTCACTGCTTTTAGGCTCCACCCTCTCTCTCTCTCACTCTATTTCTGACTCTGATACACACACACACACACACACACACACATTATTCAGATTTTTCTCTTTCTCTGTCTTTGCTGGTTTTGTTGGTAAATCTTAATGTGATTATTAATGGATTGTATAGTCTTAGTATATCTTTATTATTGTGATATGTTTAGTTTACTGCATGATTAGTTAAATCTTGAGCTGCAACTTTTTAAAAGGAGCGGTTCTCAGAGGGAAATTAGCTGTGTGCATGTACGTGTATGCGTGTATGGGGGTTAATCCTTTCATGACCCACACAAGGTTTGGTTAATTAGTACAATCATTTTGAACAACATAGTGAGGAATGTGAGCAATCATAACAAGCAACATGGCTACCTGGAGTTGAGGAACAAGAATACTGTAACCCTATTGCCTAGTAAAAGTGGGAAAGGGAATCAGCAGAGGGAAAGGTGGAAGACCCACTAAAATGTGTGTGAAGGCCATCACAAAATAATGATAATAAAAAAAATGTGTGGGCAGGAGGATTTTTAAAAAAAAGCATTGGAGTAAAGGAAATAAAAGATTTTGCAATGAGAGAGAACAGTTACAGGACAAATAAGTACCCAGGTGGAGTAGGAGAAAGATAGGATATGTATGTGTGTGTATATATAATATATGTATATATATATATATTGTGTGTGTGTGTGTGTGTGTGTGTGTATGTATATGCCCCCACACACATACATACAGGGGATGAAAAGACAGGGAGGAAGAGGAAGGAAGAATAAACACTGTGGTGAGAGTTAAGTAATGAAGTTTTTTTCCATTTTTTTTATTAAAATGGATCATTTTTGCTAGAAGTTAATAAATGATTAGTTAGAAACAAAGGGAAAAGCCAGTGTAGTGGGATTTTAAAATATATCACAAAGTATTCTAAAGTTCTGTCCATGTAGCCTCCTCACACTACTTGTACTGCCATTTGTGCCCCTCTCCCCCAAAAAATTGTGAATAGTGGCTTTTTTGCAATTTGTGTTAGGTATTACTTGCATACATTGGCTTAAATTCAACCTTGGGCCCTTTCTGAACCCTACCTTTTTCCATAGTCTTCCAGTCATGAACTCCTCCTTAGGGAGGCTAGGCTGGCTCTTTCCTTATTGTCCTTCTGTCAGTAGACAAATGGTATTTTATTCAGAAAGGCTTTTAAAACTTACAGATATTAAGCAACCAGCTGTAAGAGAGTCCTGTTTTTTTTTATCTTTTTAAGTATATTTTTAAATATCCCAGCAGCACCTCCACACCAGACTGGCTCTCTGTGGAAGGGAGTGCAAGGGACACACTTCTTTCTTCTTTCTGCAGATGGGCTTTTTCCATTGCTGTGCTGGGGCATGAAGTACCTCCATCACACTTCTGGGCCTTTTGCAGGGCAGGTAAGTGTGGAAGCATTGCATGATCAGGTGTCATTGATGGAGAAAATCTGTCAGTGATGTACCCCACTATCGTGCCAGCTGGTGACTGGAGAAGGAAGGGGCTGCGATAACATCTTGCGGAAGTTGGTCCCGTGGTCCCACTCCTCTCCCATCCTCATGCCAGGACACAGTCCTCCTGTGAAAAGAGGCTTGGTCTTAAACAAAATAGAGGAGATCCACTGAAATCAATGGAATTCAAAGTAGTAATCCTAACTTATCCATTAGAGTTAGCATGGCAAGATCGGGATCCAACACAGGCACATCACACTCTCTTTCAAATAACTCCCCAAGAGTGGTGCATTTAACTTTGTTGTGTGGATACAACTGCTCTTATTTCTAAGTAAATATGCACAGGAAATGAACATCTGCCCCAATAAGTTAAATGATGCTCACTCACAAGTAAACAGGGTTACTATTATAGCTGCTGGCAACAATCTCAAACATATTAGTAGGCGGCAACTCCCCTGGAAATCAAGAAGGCTTCCTTCTGAGTAGGGAAGGAAAATCCCGCACAACTCTGTTTGAATTGAGATTAATCAGGCAAGAGCTGGAGCTTGGAAGCTGCTGTCTCTGTTTTTCCTCTCCCAGCATGTAGACTCTCCCTGCTGTCTCCCCTGCAATTTGCTTTTACCTCTGGCAGAATTTTATTGCTTTTTTTCTAGATACTTCCTCCAGACAATTGGCAGCTCCCTTGTTTCAACCAAGAGATATGGCCCTGTTGCTTCCCCCATTTAGTATCTTTGTAAATATTGTGTATGTGTGTGTGTATATATATACATATATATATATTAAAAAAACAATAACAATGTGATTCTGCTGGACTTCATTCACTATGTCATACTCATGACCAGGATTTCTGTTGCTAAAGAACACTGACGTCTTGAACGGGGGTCTGTATTTAAGACCAGGTTCATTACATTCAAGTTATCACATGTTACAGGTTTTAGGGGAGGGATGAGCACTTTCCACATTCACTTTTGTGATTCTTGCTAGGTTGACCAATAGCTGCCTCCATAAAGCTGAAAATTTGCTATGAATCCCTGTATCCCCCCAGCAAAACCTGCTGATGCTCCATTGTTTGTGAGTCACCATTATCACATGTCTATTGGTTCCTGATTTCTGCTCTACCTTCTTTCTTGCTGTCCAACAGCACCATAGAATAATTAAAATCACATTTCCATTTGGATGCATTCATGGATACATCACAATTCTTGTCTAATTTTATCTGGTTGGTTGCTCAAGAAGAGAAGATGATATGCCAGATAGACCTTCATTCTAATCCAGTAGGACTTCAGTTACATTCTTTAGGTGCAGTTTTTTGCATAATGACAGCTGATGAAGCAGATACACTAGTAAGTATATCATGGCTTCAAACCATTGTTAGTAAAAATTGAAAGTAAGAGTGCATGATACTTCTGGATTAATAAGATTAATAATTTTCCCCCTCTCTATGTAGTCCCTTCCCTTTGTGGATTTACAAATAAATCCAAAGACATTGATAGCTCCTTACCTTTTAAGATGAGATCATCCTAGATGTGTCATGAATTATTGCAATTCTCTGGATGAATTATTGCAGCATTCCAATACAGTCTGCAGTTACCTGCTCTAGAAGGAAGAAGAATGGCTTAATTCATTAAGCTTTTATATAATCATTACTGGGCCTTTAATAAGGACACCACCATCACAGTAAATCAGTAAAACAATATTTTGAACCCCAAATCATTGGAACAGGCAGAAAAAGACAGTTCAAAAGTCACTAACAAAGACAACTGATCAGCCACATACAGACTACAGGGCATGTAGAGGTGAAACACTTAAAGTTGTGCAGGGCTAAGCGTACCCACAAACATACACCCTTGAGGCTCTGTAAAGCCTGTGGAGGATGGAAGAGATTGCACATTTGCTAGAAGTGTTGTCAGATGTTTAGAAATGCTTGTTAAAATGGAAGGACACAATTCCCACTGTTAGTCCTTCTGCAGTGCACTTCAAATGCCAATATTTTTAATTAGTGCTGCCAAAAGACTGTCATCTGATGAGAAAGTCCGCAGCAAAATAAAGATATGTGTCTGACTGGCTTCTAACACAGTGTTGTTTTTTTCAGCCCTTCTTTGCAAGGGAAAACATGATATATATGGTTTAGAACAGGTTTTGTTTTATTGGGACAGCTTCTGAGTGTTTCTGGCACCAAATTAATTCACCTCCCAAACATACACAGTTACTAATTTGTTTTGGAGGTTGGGGAAATTTTGCTTTGTTTTGTTTTTTCTAGAGGTGGGTCAATATATCAAAGTGAATTGTAATTTCCATTGCAAACTTAGAGCTAAATGGGGACCTCCTGATATAGATATATAGATAAAGGTAGACATAGATATAGCACTAAAAAAAATTTCACCTAAGTTATGCAACATAATTCTGGTCAAATGCTGATTTACCTGAAAATGCTAAAATATATTTCATTCTAGGGAGACTGGATTTCATAATGTAAATAAATACATGCTAAGCAAGTGGTAGATCTCAAATATAACTCTACAATATTCACATATGTTAGAGCAGGGCACCCAGCTGAGCTTCCAGTTTCATATCTCTCCCTGTTCCAAACTTCCTCATATCCTTCTGTTCAGTATGTCTATCTTCAAAGATTGACCTTACATGAGAAACTGTGTCCTTGTCATGAAATCATTGCAGGTACATGGGAGACAACCTAGCAAGACACTTTGTTGGTTGCAACAGCACAGAAATTTCCAAGTGAGAAACTTCAACCAAGAAAGAATGGAGATAAAGCTCTGTGAGGTCCCTGAATCAAGGCTATCACTACCACCTAGATTCTACTGCTCTGCTCGAATAGTGTTTATGTATTACAGCAAGCTCTTAGGTTGTTGATCACATCTCTTTTCTGTTATTCCCCCTGTACCACCAGAAGTAAACTAAACTATATCAAGGCCTTTCTGCAAATCTGGTCAACTATGTGCTTTCAATTCTCTTCTCAAGAAATCAGTGCTGGCCAGAGCAAATCAAAACTTTGAAGGAACCACTCTGGTAAGTTGAAATCTGACCACAGTTTCCCTCTTCAGCAATGTGCTTCTGTGTTAACATACTTTTGAGAAATCACTTGCACAGGGAAACAGCTCCCTGAAGTCAGGTGCACTTGAAGCTAGTCAGTTATGGTTTGAAAGTTACCATCAGTGTTTCTTCAAGTCAGTTATAATTCTGAAAACAAGATGGTCAATCAAGCTGCTGCAGACATTATGGTACAGAAAATCTATACTACTCATGAGCTCCTTTCCTTTTGTATTTGGTAATTGTCTGAGTTGATAAAGATTTCTGATACTGACCTGATATCTCTCATGTGTTGAGGTTAACAAATGTGATAGCATAAATAGCATAATACTGAAGTTTGTTCACGGTTTCCCTTCTGATGCTAGAATACTTAGGGTAATTTAATTAAATGCTTCCATTCCATTTAATATCCTTTATTTATGCTCACTTTCCTTTTAATTGCTTTCATTCGTACAAGAACTAACAGGCAAGAAACTGAACAAACTAGAAGCTCTTTAGTTAAAGCATGATAAAAGCCAAATATTGATAATTCCAATGAGGGATGCACAAATCAGTCTATGGCCTTTTCGCACGGCATTTGCCATGCGAAAAGGCCTCTGGAGCAATTGCGAGGAGCTGTCCACATGATGTCCTTGCAATTATGTGACGCTGCCAGCTCCAGCAGGTGCCGATCATGCACTATTTCATTTTCGGCTTCTAGCCAAAAATGGTGCACAATCGTGCATCACTCCAGGGCCCCACACACACTTACCATATGTGTGGAGCCTCTGGAGCTGCTGCACTTGTGTTTCCTGCCCCAGCGCAGCCTGGGAAAGTCACAGACTGTGCTGCAGAAGGAACAGGAGGAGCCATCACACTGCCTGCTTGCTAGCGGGCAGTGGCTGCGGAGGCGAAGCAGCAGGGACGCAAGAGCCTCTCACAAGAGGCTGATCACACGATCCCTGTGCCCCAGCACCGAGAAAAGGTAAGGTGCAGAAAGGGCCAAGGTCTTGACCGTATCTCTTTTACATGTGTCAAAGCATACAGTTTGGTCTATCCAGTTTTCACATAAGCCTGAAAAGTCAGATAGTGGGGACAATTAAAATATCGATTTTCCTGGACAACTTTACCTTACATATTCATTTTGCATACAGAACCCCCAATATATATGTGTTTTCCAGATGTGCTCACATCTTTCAGCCATTTTCCCTAAAAAATACCTTTTATATAAATTTTTTGAGCAGAGAACAGTATCACAACATTTTGAGAAGTATATAGCTAGAATTACAGCTCTATTAAATTAGAAAACACACATTAGGTCAGTTCATGAAAACTGTGGCCCCCAGTGGGGAAAATGCTCTATGATCCAGGGCTTGTACCATCTATTTTCTACATAGAACATTATCTATGGCCTTGCCCCACCAGTGGTACAGTAAACCAAGAGCAGTCCTTACCACAGCAGGTGAGTGAAGCAAGTAGAGATGAGATAGATATCATGAATTTGACAAGTGGGTGGGTGAGTGGGTAACCTGTGCCCTTGAATATATTTTTGGACTTTAATCCTCATCTGTAGGACCATAGGTCACTACTACAAAAGTAGAGACACACATTTACCAAGCATTAATGTAACAGTAATGAGTCGAACATGGTAATGTAGATGATGCCTTGAAATCATTCCCGCCTTTCATTTTTGCAAGCTAGACCCATCCTCTGTATGTTATTCTTTCTTGATGTCAGAGCTATCTTGACAACCTATGGCATTTGTGAAACCATATGAAATACAATATCTTCAGCAGAGGAAAAAGATGAATACTCTTTTGCTGTTCATCTTTCCTGCAATTTGTATAAACTGTATAAACTGTATATTTATATATTGTATAAAATATCTCTACACAAAATTACTATCTTTTTTGCCTTGTGAAATACAGCAGTCCCTGGTTACTGAAGGACTAGCACATTGATCAAAAAGATGCAAACAATCATGTTTTAAAAGTCTGTGCAATAAGGCAAAAGCTATAATCACTGAGCTGTGCAATTTACACAGTATTCTCACCATCTCACAGGCAAAAGTCCAAGAGAGAGAGAGAGATTCCTTGTTTCACAGACAAGTAAATGGAACAAGTGACTATTTACATTCCTGAATCCTACCTACATATTTTTCAGGAATGATAATCAGCCAGTTCATTTCTATACACAAACTTTGGGGGTTTACGTATTGGTGGTTGCATATTGGGGAGTGATAGAAGCTTCCTAATGAGATTTCACTGACACATGTTTTCTGATTTAGGAACAACTGAAAAACAAGCTGACTTTTGCCTGTTTAGCCTATTGATGATGGAACAGTTCCTGAAGAACTGTTTTCATTATTTTTCAAGTATTGGGTTTGTTCGTCTAAGGTTCTTAAAAAAAAAAACATTAGTTCCTTAGTAGCCTTTCTTTAGCTGTTTTATATAAATAATTTGTTTTGCGTTCCACAAGTTTAGTACTCTTTTCATCTTTACTTGTTTTATAGTTGTAGTATAACAATCACATTTCAACAAGATTCGGTATCGAAATGTCTCTGTTGTTGTGTCCATGCTGGTATTTTATGGATTGCACATATATAAGTATTTGACCTGTGGCTACATTTCCCATATGTTTGCTTTCATTGTATATCTTGTCAACACAATTTAGGCCCTTTCTGCAACTCACCTTCACTTGGCGTTGGGGTGTGGGGCTCACACGAGCAGCCTCCAGCAAGAGGCTTTTGTGTCCCTGCTGCTTCAGCAACGCACAAGCTGCCTGCTTCCGAGACCCCTGCTTCTTCCTTCCGCAGCGCAGCCTGGGAGTTTCCCGGGCTGCGCTGGGGCAGGAAGCACGAGTGCTGCAGCTCTGGAGGCTCCGCATGCATGGCAAGCGCACACAGGGCCCTGGAGCAATGCGCGATCATGCACCATTTTCGACTGAAAATGAAAAAGTGCACGAGCGGTGCCTGCCCTTCCCTGGAGCATTGAGCGATTGTGAGTGTGTCATGCAGATCGCTCCTCACAATCATGCGATGCTCCAGGCGCCCTTTTGCATGGCAAATGCTGTGTGAAAAGGGCCTTAGATTTCCATTTCCAATGTATTTTCAGTTTTGTGTTTTAGAGGTTTTCCTATTATTTTTTTTTTAAGTTTTACTTAGACGGCTCCCAATTTTGTTACATTGACTTGATTTTTTGCTGTGGAGGTTTGTTTCCTTTTATTTTATTTTCTTCTGTTTGTGGAAAATAGTTGTAGCTGAATCACTGCTCTAATGAGCCCCTTAACTATACACGTGTGAATGTAGCTAATTCCAAGAGGGTTGTTATCATGCAGCCTAAGATCCCAAAACCCTTAGTGGAAGTGTAAGGAATCCCTCTTTACTAGCCCGTGGAGTGCTCACCATTGTCTTTACTTATATAGACACTATGCTTGCTTTCTTGCATAGACTCAAGTGCTATGACTTCCTTCATTGATCAGAGCTACCTTGGACCAGCTAACAAATTCACAAAATTAAACAAAGAACAAAATGAGGAAAAGTCCCATGCACCAATATGATCACCACCCCCCATTGTGGAAATGATATGTCTGAATCTTCCCACACTATAACAGAAGGTGTAGAAGTGTATATAAAGATGCAAAAAAAGTTTGGTATCTGGGAATGGGAGGGGGAGCTTCTGTTGCATTCTGCTTTTGCTCAGCAGGTGGCTGCACAGTGGTACAACATGCCCTACATTTTGTCAAGACTTCACTAGATTCCTCCCAACCTGAAGTCTAGAAAGAACTGCATGCTTTTAAAACAGACAAGTTTAACTTTGTATTATTGTTTAAGTACTTCAGATGAAAATTTATCTCATCAATAGAGACCAGGTAACTCCAGAGTGTCTGCCCTGCAGGAGTTATGGATCTGTCAGAAATTTAAGCTGTACATTGAGTTTTGTGTTTATTTTTATCTAAGCAAGGCTGATCAGTCCTATTTATGAAAGGATTTTCTGCTTTTCACTAAAACTGCTTCATCCCACCTCTTAAATATGAAATCTTCTCAGACATGCTGATCTTGAATAACAATTTTCTTCTAGGCAGCTTTAAAACTCTTCTCAGTCTCCTTTAAAAGTTATAGACCAACCTAAAGATTATGTGGATAGACTGCCATGTGTACCTTCAATTTAAGCTATCTATACAGAGATTGATTAATCCATGAGTTTAATATTTATTTTCTGTCAGTCTAAAGGCCTCTATGAGAATGAAAGTCCCGTTTTGGGAAGGCCCAGTAAATCATCACATTTTTTGTTATTTCAAAAACTTTCACAGTCTTAGTCTCTTCCAACTCTATGATTCTATGACATCTTTTCCCTCCAACTAAACCTTTAGCCAATCTGTCTGATCAAGGAAATTCCTGCCAACCGAAGAGGTTGGCTGTATGCTACATTCATGTTGGGAAACAACTTTAAACATTCTAGTTCGTATACACAAAATTCACTCCCTTGGAATGCAGACTTTGCCATTTCTAATCCTTCTTAAAATTTCAGCTATTCTGTACAGCCTTTAGTTAAATGATTAATCAATCCTATACTCTTGTTCACAAAGGTAACCAAACTTTGAGCACATGTAACTTTATCAGTTCTTATTCTGCCCTCCTTGTATTTGCTTCTCCCTCCCTCTGTTCCCCCCCCCCCATTGCTTATCTTAGAATTCAAGCTCCTTGGGAGAAAATACCTATCTGTTTTGTATCTTTGAAATGTCATGCTGTTAAATAATGCCAATACCACTAGCTGTTGCTTTTGCTCCTGGAGGAAACAGTCAGATGTGTATTCAGGATTCTACAGAGCCTTCCTGGCAGTACAGGAAAACTGAAAGATTGCCTTGATCCGATGCCACGCTGTGTAGACTGCACTATCACAGGCAGAGGAATTGAGCCAAATGGGTAATGAAGACTATCTTTCATTTTCTTCACCACTGTCGATGTCAATGTCTTTATTTCCTAACTGCCTCCACCAAATTGCCCTTTAACCTCTGGAGTGCCAGCCAACTCCCTGTAATGCTTAGAATGGTATTATATTTAGGTGAGAGGTGGATAACAAGGCCTCAGACAAACGTTATACCAAATAATATCTTTGCTTTTTTTATTTGAAGTTTTAGCAAGTGAACAAGCAAACCACTTGTGGAAAAAAATCATACTTTTAAAGTAGGCTGAGCAGTTAAAATATACAGAACAACAACAACAGTAACAATAACAGAGGATGAGGCATCCAGCTAATACTTTATTCTTATTCATCTAAATGTATACAAGACAGGGACATGGCTACAATGTGAGCCTTGTCTCCAAATATCTCTGAGTCACCAGAAGTAAGCTAGCTTTTCATGACAGATTAGGATGTGGAAAATATGTCATGGGCATATGGGGACCCTAGACCCCACTTTCATCCCCTGGTGCCCCTCAGTCTCCAAAGCCCCATAATGCCCTAGTTTATGGGGGGAAAAAACATTTTTGAACAATTTTCACCCAAATTCACACAGAAAGACCTAAATGTGTTACTGCAGTTTAGGCCTACCTGGTGATAGCACCTAATATCACTTTGATATCATAATTTGGCCTTACCATACCACCCCTCTCCACATGTTTGAACCCCCGGACAAGCACAGAACTAGGCTCAGCCATCAAACGCTGCAATATCCCAAAGACAATGCAGGCAGGCCAGAGATAGCCAGATCACCGCTTTAGGAGACCTCTCTGCAAACACCCTCATTATGCACACTATTTACAAAGGACTTCCTGCCCCGAGCACGTAACTTGGCAAGCTAGAAGCTTAAAGGCCAAGCACTGAGCATTTGCATACAGTCTACCTCTTTGTCAATTCGGACTTAACTCAATCATGCTAAATTGTGACCTTTGGGAGACACTGTCTTGCACCCAAAACTCATTGTTGTCCCCGAGTAAGGCATAGCCTGCAGTCACACTTCTCCCTATAAAAGTCCCTGATTCCGAGACCTTCCTTGGATCGCTCCTGAGTTCCATCCCACCTTGCTGCCACTTTGCTTGGCGAGCCTTCCCCTCAGCTCCAGTAGCTGAGACCGCAGCAACCTCGGATCGCTCTGGACTTCCATCCAGTCTTGCTGCTGCTTTGTTTGGCGAGCTGTCCCCTCAGTCCCACGTACTGAGACTCCAGACCAACGAACTTAACCTTCAGGGCAGGTGTCGTATCACCCAATTCAACAGTCCCTCTCAAAATCCCTCTATACCACTCCAACTTTTATTTTCCTTAGCTACTTGTGTGAGTGTGCTGCATACACTGTTTGTCTGTATTTAATAAAATCTCAGTTATTCTTAAACTTGGTGTGCTCCTTGGCTTGGCCTGACCCCGTAAACATTGGGTTACAAGATCCTGCTAAGTTACCCTGCCTCTCGTAACGCTAAAACAGTACTCTGAGCTAATTTTCCCCACCTGTAGTTGAACACATTTTGGTGTCCCTCCCGGTACCCCCAGTAAACAGGGTAACAAATGTATGAAAAACTACAGCCCACAGAATCCCTCCAGAACTAGTTCCACACACTACATCCTATTACATCTGTTTTCATTACAATCCCTCTCAAAATGGTGAGAGAAAGTGACACAACATTCTGTTCGCCATTTTGTGTGGGAGAGAAGAGAAGAGGAGATGTTTAGGCTTGCTGTGGGAGGTAGAAATGTAACCCACAGTGGGGATTAGACATTCACATGTTTTGTAACCACATTTGTCTGAATACAGTGCTGTCATGATTGGAACTCCTTTCTCATAAGGTTGCCCAGTTATGGAGATTCTGTAAATGTGTTCAGCCAAACACAGTTACAAAGCAATTTTCAAACCTTTATACTCAGTGTATGGTGATCATTGATGCTTCTGGGTTCATGGAATCACTCAGAAGTGGTCTTATGAGCTTGATCATGTCCCAGCCACTCATTTCATCTCCATGTTTCAGCCAAATGACTGAACAGAGTTTTTGTTTTTCTGTCTATCCTACTTTCTTGCTTATCATGCCTTCTCACTTAATTTTCACCTTCATGGATTTGGTAGCAAGATTTCAGAGCACTGACTTATGGCCCAGGGAACTGTTGTGCTTCCACAGGTCTCCAGCTGGGAAAACAAAATGTCAAAGCAAGATAAAGGAGTAGGAAAATTGGTGTGTGTGTGTGTGTGTGTGTGTGTGCAAGAGAGAGAGAGAGAGAGAGAAAGAAAGAAAGAAAGAAGAGAGAGAGAGAGAGAGAGAGAGATGTAGCTTTCTCAGCCTTCTTCTGAACAGAAAATATTATATCTCCATACTATTTCTGCTGTTGAGCAGAAAAGATTGTCTTCTGCACAAACAACCACATATGAATTTTGCCCAGAACAAGTCCCAAATTGCAAATAGGATTTGAAAGGTATACGGCACTTGAAAGCATTCTTACAGTGGGGGAGAAAATTACTAAATTACTAATTGCTTCTTTTTAGAATAAATATTGTGAATAATTGCATCCCTATTTGAAATACATGTATTGCTATAGTTTAAATGAAAAAAAAAATGGCTGGCATCCTGTTGGGGTGTTGCACTGGCACAATTCCTGGGTTGCTGTTGTTGATATAATATAAATGAAGTAAGACAGCTACATATATTCAGTTTGTTCACTACATTATATTCAGATGACTTCATTGTTGAAATCACTAGATCTTTTGGCCAGAAAAAAAGAAGAAGAAATATTCTATAACCAGGCCATACACCTCACACTTTGAAATGGTTTAATTGGTGAAATATGATTTAATTGGCAAAATATATAAATTGGCACAAATATAAAATATGCCCTACTATTACTGTATGGCCAGGCTGGTTAAAAGGAAACGGCTGACTGAACACTTGCATTATGAATTAGGTCAGAAAGACCTCCAGGAAGAGCTAGGTCATAGTCAGGAAATCATCAGGAAATTCCCAAGATAATAAGCTTACAGTTAGCCTTAATGATTCAACCTTTTTAGACAGCAGCATCTGGGAGATTCCCATAAGATGGCTGATTGTCTTAACTCCTCTTCCTCTGACCAAGAAAACCTCTCCTTTGTCTTCAAACCTGTCTGAAAAGTAATCATTTATCAGGATTACCATTAGAGCTTTGTCATCTAACACTGAGACATTAGCCTATTCTGGACTTAATTTTCCACTCTGCAAACTTCATTGTTTACTTGGCCATGCAGAAATTGGATATATAAACACCTGTTCTGGCCAGTCAACTTGCAGTACACTGATTGCTTGTCTCTACTCTGCTGCTCTGAGTCACAATTGTGTACTCTCCTTAGATGCAAGTCTAAGCCACATCGCTGCTTCTTCACTACTTTTCTAGATTGCTAAATATCACCCACTATGCCCTGAGATCTCACTACCCAAAACTTTTCTCCCTTTTCCTTCAGTTAGCCTTGTGTGATTGTGTGACTGCTTGCATCTTGTGTATGACTGCAATTCCCTCAATAAAAAATAATTAAGCTTATTTTTGGATCTTTCTTTGGTTCTTCCCTGCAGAAGTACTGGTAATCATAGGTGTAAAAGATCTCATAGGCCTCCTATTGTGAGCTAATTCCCCACTGTTTCACAGAGGTACTGGCATCACAGGTGGAGCCTGAGTCACCCATTTTTTTAATATATAGCATGTTCCTCTTCTAATGAATACTGGTTAGTTTAAAATCAGCTTTATGTAGAGCGGAGCTAAACCAATCCTCTGGCTTTCTAACAAGCTGGCAGCAATGAAAAAAAGGCCATTTCTGCACTATACTGTTATGATATTTTTCCACTTTCAGCATCCTATGGAATCCTGGGATTTGCAGATTAGTGAGGGCATTTAGAATTCTTAGCCAGAGAGTTCTTTGGCCTCAGGAAACTACAAATCCCAGAATTTACAGGATGTTGAAAGTGGAATAATAGCACTGTAACAGTGTAGTGCAGAAATGGACAGAGACTAGAGTGACAATGGCAAAAAACTCAGAGTGAGTCCAGCTGAAAACAGGCTTAAATCTATCCAAAGGCCTAAGGTGGGGGAGATAAAGGTAGCAAACAAGCCTTTCCTAGCTAACACTATTGCAGTTGCACAGAACCAGTCAGCAGAGCTGTCTTGGATGGTTAAGAATCTGTTATGATTTGGCTCTAAGGGGAATCTAAGCCCCTCCACAGTCTTCTGTGAAGAATTTGCCCATCATTTCACAGAAAGATTCATTGTGACTTAGACCTCAGAGTTGATACAGATCCAGTGAGATGACTTTGATTCTTGCTTGTCCACTGTAGATGGATACTTTTCATTTTGTACAGTCTGATTATGTGGACAGGATCCTTGGAAAAGTGAGAGACCACATGTATGCTAGACTCTGCCCCTCCTGCCTAATTGAACAGGCTAAATGGGTAAGAGAAGTGACTAATGCCTCTTTACAACAAGGCAGGGTCCCAATTCTTTACAACAAGGCAGGGTCCTAACACACCTGAAGGGTGGTGCTAGGGGGTTCCTGCTTGAGTCCTTGCCCATTGGCCTATGGAGTCCCTCAGAGTTCAATCTTATCTCCTATGCTAGTTAATACCACTGTGAGAGGTCATCCAGAGTATGGAGGCTAGGTGTCACCAATATGCTGATGATACCCAGTTCTATTACTCTTTTCTACCTAATTCTATGGAAGAGATGTTCCTGTACTAAACCAGTGTCTGGCAGCTGTAATGGACTGGATGAGGGCAAATGAAATGAAACTTAATCCAGACAAAACAGAGGTGCTCCTTGTCACTTCAAAGGGAATAGGGATTCAGCCTGTGTTAGACAGCTTACACTCCCCTTGAAAACACAGGTATGTAGTTTGTGTGTACTCCCAGATTTAGATGTGAGCCTGAAGACCCAGGTTTCAGCGGTGATCAAGAGTGCTTTTGTACAATTAAAGCTAGTGTGCCAACTGCAGCTGTTCCTGGGGAAATAGGATCTACACACTGAGGTACATGCCTTTACTACATCCTGTTTGGATTACTGTGATGTACTCTTTGTGGCTGCCTTTGAAATGTGCTCAGAAATTGCAATAGACCCAAAGAACTGTGGCCAGATTGTTAACTGGTGATGGCTACAGGAAGCACACAACTCACTTGTTGCAACAGCTCCATTGGCTGCTGGTCCATTTCTGGCCTCAATTCAAAGTTCTGGTTTTGACCTATAAAGCCCTATATGGCTTGGACCCAGGTTATATCTCACTTTCTGAGCCCATTAGAGCCTTAAGATCATCTCTCTGTCCTGCCACCTTCTCAAGTGTGTTTGGGGGGAACAAGGGAGAGGGCATTCTTGGTAGCTGTTCCCAGAGTTTTTAACTCTCTTATTAGAAAGGCCAGGATGGCCCCATCCTTACTTTCCTCCCAACAACAGGTTAAAATATTTTCGTGCCATCGGGTTTTTATAACTTGATAGGCTTAGACCTTTAAATGCTGTACAACTCTGTTTTTAAGTTTTCAATGTATTTAATATTACATTTAATATTTAATATTTTAAGTTTTCAATGTATTTAATATTATTAACATTTAGTGTTTTTAACTTTACAAATTGCTTTATATTTTTTTTAATTTTATTTGTACTTGTACCATTTTAATGTTAGCCATCCTGAGTTCCATTGTCAGAAGAAAGGTGGGATACATATTATAAGTAAGATAAATAAAAAAAATAATTATGCCAGTAGAAATTTGAAAGTGAACAAATGGGCAGGAACTGACATCTAATAGGAATGTAATTGGAGCAAGAAATACATGGGTGGCAGGGATAAACAAAGCAGAATGTTATTAATCCATATGTGAAGTTGTAACCTATAGCATATTTCAGGGAAGTCTCTTGTTTGGGGATTTTTATGTATTTTTATTTCTCCACATCCTTGCTTCTAAGAGTCTCACCCCTTGACAACAACACTGATCCACATGATCCCTAATTCCAGTGCTGAAACACCTGTCAAGAACAGTCATGCTGATTTCCACAAAACTGTGCTTGGAGGTAAAAGAGTGTTGACTTGATGTCCTTTATATTTTGTTTTTCCTATTGCCCATGATTTTCTCAGTGACTGCAAGTGAAAATGAGTAAGGTCTTTCAACAAGACTTACAACACAGTCCATGAATGCTCAATCTGCAAGCTATTTAGCCGAGATGTGCCAATCAAGGTTAAAAATCATGAACACTCTATAAGTCCATGCTGGGTACATTTTGATTGCAATCAAGAATCGAATCATGTAACCAAAAGTGGAGTTAGTTATTTGGCTTTCTGTATAGGATCACTGAGAATGCATGAAATACTTTTATTATTACTATTATTACTACGTATTTTTTCTTACTTTGTAACACATCACAGATTCTTGGTAAAAACTGACACACATTCTGAAGATTCACTCTCATTTTACATATTGGTACACATTCTGACCTTCCACAGAAAACTTTTCACACAATTTGACCTTTCCCTTTTGAGAAAAAAAAATACAGTCAAAATAGACCACTGTTTGTTAATTGGTGAGGGTGTGTATTCTTCTTGTAGAGGGAGAGTTAAAGGGGAACCAAGAACTGGTGGGAAAAAATATTATCATGTTTCTCTCCACATTGGAGAGGTGAGGAAGGTTGCATGTAGGAGGAGGAGGATGGACTATGTTAGATGTTTCAACTCATTCACTGACTACTACTGTTCACTCCACTGCTTGATCATTCACATTTCTGCTGGAGGCTTGACTTCATCACAACTGGGAATTGTAAAGAGTTGCTGAAGAGAACTATGCAGTGGGGTTCAAAGTTATCTTCTCTGATTCAGAAGGCCAAGCCAACAATTGCTAAGGCCTTGGACCATGCTTTGTGATTGGGAAAGCCACAGTTTCAATTAGTCTTTCTTGTATAACCTCCAGAGGTTCTGGAGTCTCTTAAGAGTTTCTTCAACAATTATTTTCAGCTCATAACACTGTTCTGGACTACTCTGCGTTTGTCTGATGGTAGTCTTGGATAATGTAGCATTAGAAAAGCATCTGCCTCTGCAACTAGAGCCTCAGCTCAGACCTCCCTCAAACTAAAAACAGGAGAACTCCCAGGCCCTTTTTGCACTCCAGTCCTGTTGCAAAATGGCCTCAGGAGCTTTGCGTAATTGCAAGGACCATTTCATATGATGTTTTTGCAATCATGTGACATTCCCGAGGCCAGTAGGCAAAGACCACAGACTATATCATTTTTGGCTTGTTGCTGAAAATGATGCACAATTGTGCATCCCTCCCAGGCCCCACGTGTACTTACCTTGTGTACGGAGGTTCCGGACATGCGGCCATTGCACTTCCTCCCCCAGTGCAGCCTGGGAAAGTGCCCGGCTGCACTGTGGAAGGAAGGGGCAGAGCACTCACACTTCCTTCTGGCCAGCATGGAGCTGGTGTGGAGGCAAAGCAGAGGGAACACAAGTGCCTCTCGGAAGAGGCTTCTCGTGTGATCTCCTTGCAATGCCAGTGGCACCAGGTAAAGTGTGAAAAGGGCCCTAGTATTGCAGCATGCACCAGCCTGGGATAGTCCTGCATAGTTCACTGAAAAAAGCATTATGAGGCTGAGGTACCATGAATATGTACACTAAAAATGCACCAGTTCTTTAGATGTATATGGTGCATATTTATAATCAAGTACTCAATTTTCCCATTGTTTTTTTTTTAAAAGAGATTCAGAGAAGTAAGAACCAAAGACCCAAATTCAATGCAACATTAGCAGAACATTAACACTGCATGAACACATGTCTTTTTTTCCCCCCTCAGTTGCAAAATCGTAACTCCTTAATGATTATGGTCTCTAGATATGCTACAAATTAAGCTACTAGTACTGTATCTGGTTGTGCAATCAGCTGTGCAACTGGTTCTGCAACCACATTTGACTTTTTATAGTGCATAATTCTAAACCAGCTGTTCATACTTACAACTATATTTTTTTTCAAGAAAACTAGTATATAATGATCATAATGCTCAGATTGCCATTGTAGAAATTAGCAGTGAATTACTGAATAATTCAAAAGTTTATATTCTAATCTTGAGAAGTGTACTAAATCAGGTAGGGATCTTAATATAGTATCTCCATAGGCAATTAGTAATACTATAAGAATGTGTGTGTTTGAAGGAGTAGACCCCACAATATATGCCATTTCTTAAGTTGTTTGGGCTGACTGTTAGAGCATTCACATGATATGCTAAATTACTGAGCTTATGATAATTCCTTGTTAGGGTTCCCAGATGTCAGGGCCTGTCCCAATGTCTTAAGGTGTGAGGAAGGAGTTTCATGGCAAGAAGAGGAGCACCTTGATTAAAATAATAAACAAACCAATCAATCTGTATGTTACTGGCTTGGATTGCTACATTACATACATGCTGCTAGATTCTGCTATCTTCATCTTACTCCAGAGGGCTGAACCCACAGGTCAATTTCTTATCTTGATATGAGGTGCATGAGTGTTGCACCAGGTCTTTAAAAACTCTTCCACAAACATTGTTTTTTCTTTTGTTCTATTTAGACACTTGACTTCTTTCTCTTTGTAATTTTGGATTTCACTTCTCATTCTCCCTCTTTTTATACTCTCTCCCTCACTTTCTATCTGTTCTCAACTCCTCCCTTTCCTTTTCATTTTCTTTCTTCATTTCTCTCAGACAACACTTGTCTTTCTATCCCTCTCCTCCTTCTTCCTTGTGCTCTGTCTCCCCGCTGTCCAGATGTTTGGTGAAATATCTTGTATCTCCATCTCCCTGCTTCTCTCTCTCTTCTTCCTCTTCCTTCTTTCTTTCTGTCCTACCTCCTGCAGAGGAGTAGCTGGTTACTCTTTGGAGCCCAGTATGAATTTTGGTTCTCTCATGTATTATGAGGGAGGTTTCTTTCTTTTTCTTTTCTTTTCTTTCCTACTATCTACAGATTAATTTGGCTAATTGGGCTGTTTTTTTGTTTTTGTTTTCTTGTTAAATCAGGTAATTTGTCCACATTTGTCAAGGATATTCAAGTGAATAAGGTACAAACATGCTGTTGAGGGCCTAGAAGCACCTATAGATATGAATGCCCATGACAGAGACATGTGCTTAAGGGCTGTAGAACCCATGTGTAGTATATAGCTGCACTTGAGTCATGTACCTGGAGCTCAGATTTACTGGGAGAGGGTGGCAAGGGAAAATCATCTTCCACACTGCATGCTCATGACCAAGGAAGAAATGTACTTTAATTCTCTGCTTTCATGGGCAGAGGACTTTTGGCCAAGATGTACAGGCTCTAACTCTCAGATGGGCAAAATATTGCACGTTGGCTAAAGAAGTAGATAATATTTGCTTATTTTCTCACCCTTAAGGAAAAGAGGCCATCTCCATCAGAAAGCGTCCCCAGAGTGAAAGTCTGTGTCAGCAACATTCTTCATAGTTCAGAACTTTAATCATGCAAACTTCACTTTCCCTCCTCTTTTGCAAGAAAATAGCATTTTTGGCACAGGATATAAGCCTAGAAAATAAATTTCGTATGTACAAAAAAGTGTATGAGTTCACTTTTGCTTTTGTTTTCTGAGTGAAGTGCTCATTCAGAACCATCCAGAACTGTAAATTCTCCTCAACACTTACATTGTATTCTAATGTTCTTCTATAACATGAATAAATTTGTTAAAGTTATTCATTCCTTATCAGAGAATGAAATAAACAAAGACTTACTTCTCTAGGATGAGTTCATATTTACTGATCTCTTCTATTGGGATCAACAATATAGCCTTTGTGCCATATTACCTGGTGTTGGGTCTTTATTTCTGATTTTTGTCTTTTAAAAATCCCTAAATCTTCCATGTACATCATTGATCCAAGAACCTTTCTACCAGTGGGAAAATGGGGATAGCTAATTGGAAAGTGGGAGTAGCTAGTAGGGGGAGCAAATTTTTTTTTAGATCAACAATGCCTCTGGCACAATGTTGCCATTATGCATATTGATTTACATCATGTTTGTGTGCTGGCAATGGGGACTGTGCTGTCATTTAAAGCCACTGTTGGTAAAAGCTTCTGAAACCTTATGTGGCCTTATCTATCGTGATGAGCTAACTCTATGAAAAAATATCATTACTTCTCCCAACCGCTCCCAAAATCTCTAAAAACACCACTCCACTTTAGTGGCAAATAAATGGCCTCTAAGACAGACACCAACTTGAATGTTACGCACACACAAAAAGGAACACTTGATTTTTAAAAAGAGCCTTTGCATTGAATAGGAGATGCCTTAGAGAATACACATACAGTTTATGCAGGCTGTGGGCTGGTTTGGTTGGACGCTGCCTCATACTGTATGACCTGTGAGTTCACTGCACTCTAGAAAGTTCTACAAATTGATTTTTTGTTATGAAGTTGAGAGGATATTTAATAGCAAAGTCCTCTTTAGAAGAGGTTTTCTGGGCAAATTTTGAAAAATTCTGAAAAACTTTCAAGGAACCAGATTTCCTGGAAAACATAGTTTGGAAGAAGAAGGTCACAGGACTGGACTGAACATTGTATTGAAAGAAATATTGTTAACTATAAATTAACTGGAAGATTTTGGTACAATGTTATGATGAAATTTGGGGTGGGGTCTGAGATTGTAGAAAAGAAACAACTACCTCACAGAGTTTTTGACTTTGTTGACTACAATTTGGCTTTTACAGGCACTCTTGCTTGTCTACGTTATCATTTCTGGAAGATGAACACTCAGTTGGCTGGGTAAGTGTGGAGATTTTAAGTTGTCTAAGTTCTGTGTGACTTACTTTGTGGTCAAATGTAATCGACAACTATTTAGGAATAGTAGTAGGGTCCATTCACCCCACTATCTGCCTCTCCCCCACTGTTTGCTTCCATCAGTTCTCTGAATGTGGAGTTTCTTTTCAATGCACATGTCTAATACCTGTTGAGAAATCTGGTTTGATTTAATGTTAATATAGATTTACACAGGAGAAGTTCCGGCAGACTGGAGGAGGGGAAATGTTATCTCCATCTTCAAGAAGGGAAAAAAAGAGGACCCAAATAATTATCGCCCAGTCAGCCTGACATCAGTACGCGGAAAGATCCTGGAGCAGATCATTAAGCAGTCAGTTTCTAATCACTTAGAAAGCAAGGTGGTAATCACGAGAAATCAACATGGATTTCTCAAAAATAAGTCATGCCAGACTAGTCTTATCTCTTTTTTATGATAAGAGTTACTAGCTTGATAGATGAAGGGAATGCTGTGGATGTAGCATACCTCGATTTCAGTAAGGCCTTTGACAAAGTTCCCCATGACATTCTTGCAATGAAGCTAGTAAAATGTGGGCTGAGCAGGGCTACTGTTAGTTGGATTTGTAATTGGTTGACCGACCGAACCCAAGGAGTGATCACGAATGGCTACTTCTCATCCTGGAGGGAAGTGACTAGCGGGGTGCCACAGGGTTCTGTCCTGGGCCCAGTGCTGTTCAATATTTTTATCAACTACTTGGATGAAGGAATAGAGGGCATGCTCATCAAATTTGCAGATGACACCAAATTGGGAGGGGTTGCTAATACGCCAGAGGACAGGATCAACATTCAAAACGATCTGGATAGATTGGAGAGCTGGGCCAAGGCTAACAAAATGAAATTCAACAGAGAGAAGTGTAAGGTCCTACACTTAGGTAGAAAAAATGGAATACAGAAGTATAGGATGGGGGATACGTGGCTGGATAGCAGTACGTGTGAAAGGGATCTAAGAGTCTTCGTAGACCACAAGCTGAACATGAGTCAGCAGTGTGATGCGGCAGCCAAGAAAGCCAATGCAATTCTTGGCTGCATCAATAGGAGTATGGTGTCTAGATCGAGGGAGGTACTGGTACCACTCTACTCTGCTTTGGTTAGACCTCATCTTGAATACTGTGTCCAGTTCTGGGCACCTCAATTCAAGAAGGACATGGTCAAGCTGGAGCAAGTCTAGAGGAGGGTGACCAAAATGGTGAGAGGCCTGGAAGACATGCCCTATGAGGATAGACTTAGAGAGCTGGGTATGTTTAGTCTGCAGAAGAGAAGGTTAATAGGGGACATGATAGCCATGTTTAAATATTTGAAGGGATGCCATGTAGAGGAAGGAGAGGGCTTGTTTTCTGCGGCTCCAGAGACCAGGACAAGGAGCAATGGATTCAAGCTGCAGGAAAGGGGATTCCACCTGAACCTCAGGAAGAACTTCCTGACAGTCAGGGCTGTCCGGCAGTGGAATATGCTGCCTCCGAGTGTAGTGGAATCTCCTTCCTTGGAGGTTTTTAAGCAAAGGCTAGATGGTCATCTGTCGGGAGTGCTTTGAGGGTGTTCCTGCATGGCAGGGGGTTGGACTGGATGGCCCGTGTGGTCTCTTCCAACTCTACATTTCTATGATTCTATGATTCTATGATTAATTCTGGGATAAAGGTAAGGTTGGAGAAGTGTCTGTATGTTAACAAGAATTTGAACTATTATTTGGGGTGAGGGACCACAACTTCTAGAGGCCCATTTTAGTTGGTGTGTTTTGCAAGTGTTTTGCAAAAAGTCAAGCAAGCAAGCAAGCAAGCTCTATATTTAATAGAGCTGTAATCCATGGCTGTTATAGATAAATCCAGTTATAGATTTGTAACCTAGAATTGTGGATCTGTAAATGCTCCATATTCACTATTACTACATGCACATGATTGTAGTGCTATTGTCATGATCATACATGACCTCCCAAATGTACTTTGCCAGGCAGCAGCTGCACCAAAAGATGGAGATCTGTTCAGCAGCTGACCAGGGTACAGGAGGACAACATTTCTGCCCCTTCCTCCCAGCAAGGAAGGGTATGGCAATTAGAAGCAGGTCCCCATCATAATTTCTTATCACCGCCTTGGAACATCACCCTCCTGCATCCTGATAACCAGCAGAACAAACCTATGTCTCTTGGTGTGGCTGCTGCCTGGTAAAGTAAGTCTCAGAGGAACAGTTTGGTTAGGAGATGCTACTTAATTATTCATATGTAAATATGTAAGCAATGTAGAATATCCTTTCCTCTTTTTTTAAATGTATGAGAAATACAATTCTCATGTCCCTTATTTATGTATTTCACAAATACATGCCTACTGTGTGAAATACAATATTTCTTTGGATCCATGATGCACATGGAGGATTCAGGGAGTTTTCAAGAGGTAAAAACTAGAAATATAGAGTCAAAACAGGTAATATGGTATTTCTTTTTTCCACTAGTCTTCCCAGAATTTAGAAACATAGAGTTATAAGTGAGAAGATGTCTGTGTTGTGTTATAGAAAGTCTGTTATTTTTTGAGGGGGAGAAAAGGATATAAGAACGGCTGGGGAATCTGACTCTAACCCAGAGAAACTTCTTAATTAGCCCAGCCATTCCACGACTGGGCTTCACTCCTCCTGCAGGATCCTACAAAGATCTTCCCTATTGGCCCATAGAATTTCAGCATCTGTGATGGGTGCTTGGTAGAGAGATGACCTTTTGAATAACTGGCAGGAAAAAATAATTGGTCTGGGAGACTCTGGGAGTGTTTTCAGATTTAGAAGAAACAGGATAGAGCTACTCTAGAGATTAGCACTTTCCTTTCTATGATTTGTTCTTTTTTCCCCCCTTTACAGAAAACAGTTTTAACCACAACAATGTGTGTTGACATCTCACTGCACCATCGAAGGGTGCCTCAGACTACCTTAACAGGTCACAACAATTTGCTATCATCATCTTCTATTACAGAAAGAGTACCATTAACTTGTAAGATATCATGCTAAGAGTATTATTTTCACTAATGGTAAGTTTATAAACCTATCAAAATGTCATTTTAACAAAGGAGGAAAACAGCACCAGCAGGTAGCTGTAATCTATTCCAACATGTTCTTGGCTATACTGTAAAAATTAAGCATATTTTCTCTCCAGCTGCAACACCACACAATAAAGTAGCAATAATTAATCAAATTCTGCAGCTGTGATTGAGAACACATGGCCCACCATATGATGTTGGACTATAACTCCCATGCAGAGGTTGGGAAACATAACTTTTGGACTACAACTGATAGAGGAATTCTGGGACTCGTAGTTCAAAATTACATTGTTAGACTCTTCTCCCATGATATCTCACCATAGTCCATGGTGACTATTAACTTCTTTGAAACTGAAGTAATGAATCTGCCCTGAATTTTTGTCCAAACTCTCAAGGAACTACCCAGGTTGATGAAAGTAATAGTGTCCAGCTCCTTGGATAGTGCCTTAAAAAATCATAGTAAAACCCAAAATGGATCCACCATCCCATTGGCATTGAAGCCACCAGTTGCCATTGTCATTATTTATGTTGATTAGGGTTTGATAGATGTAACAGCGCAACAGCATCTGCGCAGGGGTAAACATTCTCCATCCGAGACTTAAAATTTAAGGGTGAAAGCTTGTGGAGTTTCAATAAGAAATCAATCAATTTAAACTATAGTTGATTAAGTAATAATTTCTATAGGAAAATGTTAAATTTGGCTTTTGAAGAAGGAGTCAAAACCTCTGCCTGCCTGCCATCATATATGCAGTATTTCTAAGTCTTCCACATCCCAAAGTGCATGTAATATTGTCTATAAAGAGTGTTGCAGACCATTCATTTTATTTACTTTCTTATGTTGTCACTCACTCATCCACTTACCTCACTTATATGTCCTTTCTGCATATAAGCATTATCAGGGCAGCTAGGGATGTAAAGACATAAGACTGGATCCAGACTGAATTTTGTTTAGATAAATTGGGATTCAGTATATTCATGAGTAACCTAATTCTTAGTTGTTTCAGTAAGTTTACTCTGACTGAATTTGAAGCCAATCCATTAAATACAATATCGATAAAATATGATACATGATCTGGCCTAACAGGTTACTGATAGACTTCCAACATTACAAGAGCAGACTAGGACATGGAAGTAGTAGACCCTAAGTTCCATATGTAATGTCCCATGTGTATATGATATTGTCCACTCCAGGGAAAGGTTATCTCCAGTGTCCTCATTCAGTGAGACCAATGTTGTGACATTTGTTTTCTGCTTCTAGCCAGACAACAGAAAAAGAAATTCAAAGTAACGTCTCGGGAAATTTATTATGAATGTGGGAGGGTTAAAAAAAAATCTCATCCAAAGTACTCATCCTTATTTTTGAGAAATTTTTTGATTTTTGATTCTTTCCATCATCTCATGCTTTCTCCTTCTGGAAAGATGTCACATACATACATTTTAGTGCTATCTGGCATTATGTACTTGTTGCCCACAGTAGGGCCAGATATATACTTCATGTGTTCAAGGAATGCCTCTAGTGTAAATAGCACTGTGGAATTCAGGATCTCCCAGCATGGTTCCAGGGAGACAGCCTTTTCCAAGGATCATAACCCTTGGCATACAGTGATGCCATTCTAGAAGTTGATATCATGTGGGATGGGCAATAGCTTGCATTATGAGCTTGTTGTTGTGATTGTGATTGTTGCTGTTGTTCAGGTTTCGACAAAACCTTTCCAAAATTCACAAACCAATTCATAAATTTGATGGAAAGAAACTGTGCTTTCAAAAAAACAAAACAGAACAAAACAAAAACTGGAAAAAAAGAGAAAAATGACAGATTTTCTATTTAGACAAAGGACTTTTAGGAATTAGCTCTTAAAAGTCTGACTTTGAATCCCAGTATTCAGTACTGTTGCCACCTATTTGTAGTATGAGTATGAGTAGTGGCCTTTTGATCTTTAACAGCTTCTTAAAAAGGAAGTACAAACTTGTCTGCATCCTCAAGGTTACTGCATCTATTGCATGTGGTAAGAATGTGGTTGAGAGTTTATTTAGTTAGTTTTCAGTGAAAACCTTCCAATATTCTTATATTTTCTTATAAATTCAGTGTAAAGTGTTTGAGTTTTTAGAATTTTGAATGTGGAACAAAGCTAAACTGACAGTCCTCAACATTGTCTTTCTTTAGCATCATTCACACTGGTCTCTTATTAGTTGTATAAACAAATGCTCTTGTGTAGGTTGACCTACCTCCGTCTGGGTCACTCCAAATGCAGCACTATCCAGCATGGCCCATGTTTAGTGGAAATCAGTTTTCTATGGTCATGTAGAGACAGTTGCTCTGTAAGATAAAACGGAATGTTTGCCACAGTTTATATTGAGTGAATGAATGTGGCTTGATTTTGTTTGTAAGTTAATAATTTTTGTATTTGATGCATTTATATTTACTTATACATTTATATGTTTCCAAAAAGAAAAGGAAAAGAAGCCATTTTAATACTGTTCTCTTTTTATATCTTTAAAATATGATAGGATACATCAAATTAATCTAACCTTAGAATAAAGTCTCCCATAATATTTGGATTAGTAGTCTGATTAAATGGGAATTAGATGAGAATGCTATCAGTTGGATTCACAGTTGGTTGGAAACCTGCTCAAAGAGTCATCATCAATGGCTGACCTTCACACTGGGAGAAGATCTCAAGTGGAGACCATCAAGGTCCTGTTCTAAGGCCATTTCAACATTTTTACCAATGACCTAGATGGCAGAGTAGAGGCAATCCTCATCAGCTTTCCAGATGAGATAAAACTGGGAAGGTTGGCTGACTGTTGGAACAGAGGAACAGAATTTAAAGGACCTAGATGAACTAGAAAATTGGGAAGAAATTAATACAATGAAATTCAAGAGAGAAAAATGTAACATTCTATATTTAGGCCACAAAAAAACAAGTGCACAAGTATAATTTGGGGGCACATGATTCAGCAGTGCTATGGGCAAAAAGGACCTTGAGATTATTAATGATCATAAGCTGAATATGAGCCAGCAATGTGATGCTGCAGCAAAAAAGCCAGATATTAGTTTAGTCTACATTAATAGAAGCGTAGTTTCCAGGTTTGGGGAAGTAATATTCCCATTATATTCTTCATTGGTCAGGCCTCATCTGGGTACTTCATTTTAAAAAGGATCTAGTCATGTTGTAACAGGTTCAGAGAAGGGCAATGAGGATGAAAAGAGGTATGGGGAACACAACATATGAGGAAAGGTTGAAGAAGTTGGGCATGCTCATCTTATCAAAGAGAACAGAGGGGTAACATGGTCACATTCTTTAAATACTGTCATGGGACTGTCATAGAAATGAATTCTGTGATGCCCTAAAGGGTAAGACCAGGTCTAATGGTCTGAAGATGCAGGAAAGTGGATTTTGTGTGAGAATTAGAAGAAATCTCTTGCGAGCAAGAAGAGTTTGGCAATGGAATCAAGTGTCTAGAGAGGTGGTGGTGCCTCCTTCCCTGGATGTCTTCAAAAGAGAGGTCAGACAGCTACCTTCAGGGGAAGCTTATTGAGAGATCTTCCACTAAGTGGGGTGCGTGTGTGTGTAAGACTCAGTGGCTATTGACACCCCTTCCAACTCTATGATGCAATCATTCTAGTTGGCATAAGCCTAATACTGACATTCTTTTCCCCATCGTTGTCATATGCCCATTAAAATAGACAACTCAGAAAAAAAAGCAATCCACTATTGTTTAGAAGATTGTGCATTACGAAGCATGATAAAATTAAATTATGCCTTGGATAGAACATATTACAAAACAGTACGAAATTCCTTGGAGGCATCTTTTAGCTCTGATGCTGTGCAAATGAGCCTGCCGCATATAATGACTTTATTAATTTCCTTCCATATAAGTCAGGACTGTCAACTGCATACCTGTCCTCCAACAAGAGGTCCCTAGGGACCACACTTATTGTAACCCGCATGTTAGCAAACCAGTGCTGTAAGCTTCCAAAATAATCTCTCCTCTTTCAGACTCAAAGTGCTACTCTTCGGCATCGTGCAAAATCTTCTAAATTCCTTAACCAGCATCACCCCCCTCCAGCTACCCTCTTTTAAGCATCTTCTAAGCAGGCTGACAATCCACTACCTCCTAATCAAAAACAGACAAATTAATAAGACTTTGTGCTGATCTGCAGTACAGATAGTTGAGAGATTTAAATCTTTGCAAATTTTGTTATGAACTAATCTGATCCAGAACTTCAAAACTTCCTTCTTCACTGGTTTTACACTTCTTGAATGTTCTGATACAGTTCTCATTTTCTATGTGTCTGTGTTTGTGCATGTCTGTGTACACTTAATACACAGACATATATAAATTGTATTTAGTCATACACATATATGAGAAAAAGCACATATAGAAATTAGCAGTTTAAAGCAGAAATATAATGGAATAATAGAAACCAGATGGCTGAGACTCAGACACTTTTTGACAATTATTCGCATTCTAGGATTTTCTGAGAAACTTTTCCAAATGTTTGTTTGTTTTTCTGAACTAAGCCCTTTGTTTCACACAAAATGCAGTTTTTTGGCACAAAATGACAAAATAATGTCATGCAAGGGTGAATAGTTTGAGAGGTATTGGTCAATATTTATTCAGTGGAGGTTTGCCATTGCTTACATCTGAGGTGGAGAATATTATCTGCCCAAGGTCACCCAGCAATGGAAAGGCTGCCTCAACATGTCAAGCTACCTCTTTCTATCAAGGGCAATAGAATTAATGAATATTACTTTACATCTCTAGTAAAAAACATTGACCTGTAACCTTTGCGTTTTCACGCACTATGGTGTTCTAGTTCTATTATTCCACTTTCAACATCCTATGGAATCCTGGGCTTTGTAGTTTAGGGAGGGATATTTAGAATTCTGAGCTGGAGAGCTCCTTGACCTCAGTTAACTACAAACCCCAGAATTCCACAGGATATTGAAAGTGAATAATTGCACTAGAACAGTGTAGTGTGGATATTTATTTTCACTTACATACAATTTTTTCTAACATTAACCGCTCCCGCTGAAAGATATGATTGGAGACCATATTTTACATAATTTGGCATAATTTTCCTGAACAGTATATGGAATGAAGTTTTGGATTTACAACTCCTGTGACATGCCACAAGGGAACTGCTAATAAATCATTACTTTCTTCTCCTCTCTTTCTCTCACTCTCTCCTCATCTCAGTTTCTCTCTCTCTCTCTCCTATTAGTATAACTTCACTTAATTAGTATAACATAACGGAGTGGGCTGTGAGGACTGGTATGGTGTTATAAATGATTTTTTTTTTGAAAACTCAAAATACTGATTTGAGAAAGTGGAAACTGGAAGTTGCATTTTCAGGGTTAGTGAAGGTTTGGCTTATGATAGATTCACCATGACTTTTCTCTCCTAACTTGGGAGTTCCTGTCCCTTTTCACTTTATGAACTAAATCTTCTTGATAACAAGTACCATGTCTCTTCACTTCCCCTTCAATTATCACTGCAAAAGTGAGTCCATAACAGCTGAAGCTGGTGCAGAAGCTAGAAATTCTAGATAACAGTTACAGTTTTATTTGTTCCCTTTTACTGACTAAGATAAAAATGAGTGTTAAGGTTTTTATGTTAAAGATGCGCAAGATGAAAGAGAATGCCATACCAAGAAGGCAGGTGAACTTGTTAAAAATAAAGAGGAGGGGGCTGTAAACAAGACAAAACATAAAGAAGAAAAACAAAGTAATTGGCAGGATGGTATTATGAAACCATGGAATGACAATATGGTGATAGGCAACACCCTATAGCAAAATGACATGTACTGACTTTTACACAAAAAAAGCATTTATGGGAAATCTTATGACTCAAATTATCACTGCCTTGACTTACTGAGTAAAAGAAGCAGTGGCAGTATGATTATTCAACACCTGCTCTATTTTCAGAAACTATAGAAAAGTTTTGGCACTTAATGCTGTAGAAGAAATAACGGAAAACTTGTCTGATTCTAAGTGGATTCTTTTTCCTTAACAGTATCCAAGGCTGTCTTTTAATCAGTGGAATGATTAGCACTGCAGTGAACAACTTCAGAGGGTACTAGAATGATTTTATTTCCCTTGGGATCTGAGGGAGGAGGGGCAAAGAGATTACCAAAAATGCAAACAAAAGAAAAGAAAACGCCAACCCTATAAGTGGGCCAAAGACCATTTCTACTTTTGAAAAACAAAAAACAAGAAGGCCTTCTTATCTGTTTAGCCACTTGTGGAGACTTCCAGAAACATGACTGCTAGTTAGGATTGGGCTTCCAAAACAATTTCAAGGGCCACATGCTCACCCCCGCGCTAACATAATAGCTTCTGGATGACCTAACAGCCTTCCCTGTGGCCTAACATCAGGTCTGGAGGATTGGGAGACCCTCCAACCTATCTAATGTCATATGACTATGTCTTCGGGTAGACGGCAGTAAGGAGATGTAGTGCTGCACAAACAGAACTCAACTTGTCAGCCCTGGATGTTCTCTTGCAGGTTTCCAAGTGAATGGCGAGATAAAGCTGTTCCAATTTGACAGGGACAATCCTGATTCATCTTTTGTTGTCCCACTTTTTTAGCTGCTTTTACAGTGTCCAGGTTTGTCATCCTACCACTTGCCTCTTTGTTTTCACTTTTCTTCAGTTACTGAAAACTGTGTTCAAAGTGTAAAAGTATTCACACAACTCAGCAGAGGAGACAGAAGAGGATGGACTCTCACCCTTCTCAGTAAGCTCAGGCAAAAGAAAACTTCCGCAGCTTTTCCTAACTTGTCTGTTGTTGCTTACTAATTTTTTTGACATCTTAACCACTCTCTGATGTTGCTTGCCCACATGCATCCCAATATTCATCTGTCAAATGTTGAAGGGTATGCAATATAACAATTAATAATGTCTGAACTCCCATCTACCATGATCTACATTATTACATGAAATAATGAGAGCTGAAGAATGTCTGTCCCTTGCCTTCTGTCCTTCCCCTTCTAGAAGGGGAATATAAGACTTCCTGCAGCTAAATAGAAATGTCTGTGGACAGCTCTCTTTTTTTGTTCTGACAGAAAAACTAATTTTCCTCATATTTCATCCATTCCCTTTCCTTCATCTGTCTTGTATTTTAAATGATAAATCTGAATTCTAGAGTGTTATCTTATTTAGATGCATGCACACTGCTTAGTTAATATAGGTGGTGGTGAGTCTTGTCACCCTCTGGCTGCTGTGAGACTCTAGTTTCCAACAAATCTGGCCAGCATGGCTGATGACCAGAGATCATGGAAGCTGTAGTCTTCCAACAACTACAGTTAGGTGAATCACAAAAATCCATACTTTCTAATTAAACTATTTCATATTACATTTTTTATGATGCAGTTCTTTTTTTTCTTTTCTCTGCCTCTTGGCCATTATCATACAGCCTATGGATAATATGTGCAAACACAAAATTATATTGATTTTCTTCCTACAAAAGAGAGAAGAAATCATTAATGCCCTTACAACTTTGCTTTCCCTTGCTAATTTAGAAGACCAAACGCCATCCTGACTATAGCTATTTTCAAGAGGACTTAAAAAGATGTAAGGATGTAAGGTAGTAAAGAAATTGGGGGAGGGGGCTAATTACTAGAAGAAGTGCATATGCTGTTGCAATAAGCTGGTTTTAGCATGTTCTCCAGAGGAAGGATATACCTAGCAACAAGTCTGATAAAACTTGTCGTAATAAATAAGTAAAACAGTTGCTGGCTTCTCGTCCAGTTGGAATTGAACTGTTTCACACCATTTGTCTATTGGTCAACTGTCCCACAAGGCTTTTGAACTCTTTTTGCAATATATATTATCACTCACTATTGAAATGTTAAGCCAGTCACAGTATTAAGCAAACAGGCCTTTCTTCTACAATACTTGATAAGTGCATGTTCCTGGATGCAGGAAACATGATCTTATTAGGAATCAGTAATATGTGAAGCATGGCCTATGTGATCTCTTTTCAGGTGGATCACATACATTTGACAATTTTATGCCAATCCCGTTGTGAAAATTTCAATAGAAGTGGGGGCAGGAAGGGACATAACAAATGGTGGCAATAAAATTGTAACTCCTAGACAGAAGGAAGAGTGATTAATTCAGCATTTTAAATGGCACGTAAAATTGCTCATAATCCAATGCATATAGATGCTTCTAGCTGGTCATTTTCTAGACACTGCAATTAATGTCATGTCCCTATCAGAGTCTGGGTAGGAGTTCATTTAATCTGTGTTGCTTCCTCTAATCATGGTGGCACTCAATGTTTGTGATTATTTAATCCTTAGTGTGTATGTGTATGTGTTTGTGTGTATTAAAAATAGAAGATTAATAACCTTTCACAGAGAGTTAATAATGAATTTAATTTAGATTATAGAAATTTGATGTAGTAATCTTTTGCATTGGTCAGCATCTGATTGGGCAAGTGTGCCTTCATTTATAAGGGTTAAGATCCCATCCTTAAATTTTCAATTGATTTCTTCTCCCATTGGTTCCAATAGGAAAAAAAAAAAAAGTCCCTCAGTTTCAGGTGTGGCATAATTTCCCTCCTTTACTGGGAAGCTGTTGGAGGAATGTGTCCCTGGATTCCAAATTACTTCTCCTGCCAGAACAGGAGAAAAGAACCCCTGATTTCTGAGTCAGCTGGCTGCTTGTTGCTATGGATTTTCTGGAGCCACATATAGTGAGTATGAACCTTGCCATCGAGCAGATGATAAAATCCTTATTAGCATGAAGGTTAATGTTAACATATTTCCAATGGAAAGAAAAGTGCTGATTTGCATTTAAAAGCCCCTTCTAGAGAGATTCATTTTTGCATGGTGGCTGAAAACTGGGAATAGACTGTTGGCTAGAAAAGGACTGAAACCATAAACTTTGCTATCATCTATGTACTTATAATCTTCTCATAGCTATTATGATTGGAGGTGGTTCGTGCCTGTATGCTTCAGCTTCCTTTGTCTGCTTTTGCCCTGTATAACCTCAGGGAATCATCTTCAAGTTGTTTTTCAAAGTGGGGAGCATCTAAACCCAGGGAACTTGCTATAAAACCACAATGATTGGTTACCACTGCGATCTGGTCTGATCTTTGGTGAAACAAAGATATCATTTTTGATACCATAATTCGGCCTCCTGCCACCAGCGAAGTGTTTGTGAGGCCTCGCCGAACAAGCGCGAAGCTAGGCATGGATGATACTTGTTACCCTCACTAAAACATCAGATATTGCCAGATCCATTTCAGAGGGAGACCTCCCAACACAAACACCTTAATTACAATTGCACAGTAAAACAAAAGGACTCTCTGCCTGAAAGAACACCCTGGCGAGCTAGGCGCTTAATGACCGAGCTAGCTGCATCTACATACCGGCCATACCATTGTCAATTCGGACTATAATTCAATCATGTAAATTCTGACCTTTCGGAGGCTTCACTTGCTGAAATCACTTGCTGAAATCACTTGAAGCTCCTGTCGGATCTTCTTCCTCGCCTCGCTGCCGCTTGGTCCAGCAAATTCCCCTCGGCCCCTACGCCGGGTTTCCTCCTCTTCAATTGGTGTCTCCAGGACTTCGGGCAGGTGGCGTATTTCCCATTCCCCAATTTCTCTTTCTTTCCTTTTCTAGTTAGGAGTGTGCTTGTGTTTTTATTGTTTTGTGTTTAATAAATACTGTTAGTATTTTGAAACTGCTTGACTCCTCACTGACCTGAACCGGTATACATAGGATAAAAAATTCCACTGCGTTGCCCTGCCTCTTGTTAGCCAAGAGAGTGCTCCAGCTAATTTCCCCATCTTGCTTGTTGTTGTTTGGTTATTTGGGCCCCCTCCCGAGACCCCAATTCACAGGGTAACAGATCCAAAGTGTCAACCTGGGGGTACTCTGGATAGAATTAATTGTCCTGGGTCTGATTCTGCTACATGTTTCAAGGGATGCTAGAAACACTCACTAAAGACTCTTTGATGCTTTTCTTCAGTGTAGACAACTTGCTGTATTTACCAAAAGTAGTTCTTATATTACAACAGTGATGTTTATCAGTTTTTGGTTACCAAATAAAGTCCTGGGGTGGCCTGGAACTGCAGTAGCTCCAGTTCAGAACACCATGCAAGATGTTATGTCTTCCCTGCCTGTTATATTACTTAGGGCAAATTAAAACCAACAGTTTGTTCTATATATGTTTCTAGGTTGTTGTTAACTACTATTCTCTGTTTCTTTTCTTTGGCTTTTCTTTGGATGTTTCTATTCTTTGGCTTTATTATTCATTTTCAACTATTTTGTTCAGGTAAATGTCAGCTAATCTGCTGAAGAATTCAAACTAATTAATATCAAACTAATTACCAGGGAAGAAAAAGAGAACAGGACAATTTATTTTCATGTATTAGCTAGAAAACAGAAACTCTGGCACTGTGGTCAAGGACAAGTACACCAATATCAGAGGGACAGGCCACTCAGAGAGAAGGGAGGAAAGATGAGGCAAGACACCTTCTTTTCATGTATTAATTAGGAAGAGAAGCTCTGGTATATTGTTGCTAACTGTCCTCAAATAGACTTTGACCTATGGTAGAATGAGAGTATTCCAAGTCACCCTATCATCAACACCCCTGTTCAGGTCCTGCAGACTTAGACTCATGGCTTCTGCGATTGAGCCTATCCATGTGTAAGATGGTCTTCCTTTTTCCTACTGCCTGTTATCTTATCAAGCATTATTATCTTTTCTAGTAACTCATATATTTTCATGGTGTGTTCAAAGTACAACAATCATAAGCACTTATCACACAATGGAGTCACCTCTTCATGGTGATGTGTTGCTGCCAGTCGAGATGCATACCATCACCCAACATTGTTGCTGTCCCACTGCAGTCATATCCCCAGCCATTGTGATTGCACTATATACCATTACTTGAAAAAATCCGGTAATGGTATAGTGCTGGAGAAGAGTTCTGTGGATACTGTGGACTGCTAAATGGTGTGTGTGTGTGTGTGTGTGTGTGTGTGTGTGTCCCCTAAAGTAAATCCAGTGGAATTGGAATAGGGGGGCAGGGGGTGCTTGTTATCTTGCCAAGCGTTATTATTATTATTAAGCATTGTTGTTGTTGTTGTTGTTATTATTTGTGCAATGATCCCATCAGCTGCAGGTGTGCAGGAAGGATGGAAGCACTATCAAGCGCTTCCTTCCTCAGTATAGCACAGGAAGAGTCTGGCTGTACTGAGGAAGGGAGGATTGTGTCTCAAACAGTATCCATCCTCCGGCAACCAACTGGCTCAGTTGGCAGTGTTCAGGTCCTGATCCCATCCTGGCAATGACGCTGCCAGGATGGAATCAGGATGTAGCTCAATTGGGGTATCGTGCAATAAGGGCTTTAGTTTAGTCATCTTGGCTTGTAGAAAGAATTCAGGCTGGATTTAATCAGTGGCGGAGCTTGAAGTGTGTGGACAGGGGTGGGAGAGGGCAGGGCAATGATGTGCGTGAGCATGGCCAGATCAAGCAGGGGCATGGCTGCAGTGCATGGAGGTGTGGCCAGGGCATGTGGGTGTGTGGCCACAAGTCAAGACATCCCCAAAACATTGCCACCTGAGGCGAAGCACCTCCCATGCCTCTATTCCAACTCCACTGGATTTACTTTAGGACACACACACACACACATTTAGCAGTCCACAGTATCCACAGAACTCTTCTCCAGCACTATATTTCAAATGAGTTGATTTTCTTCCTGCTGGCTTTCTTCCCTGTCCAGCTTTCGCAACTATACAGAGAAATTGGAAATAACAATGGAATAGACAAGCCTAACTTTAGTGTTGAATTATATGCTTGATCCTAGGCCAAATTTTCCTGCAGTCTAACTCTACTCTGTTTACTACTTTTGCATTCCAGTCAGCTATGATAAACAAGGGCCCTTTCTGCACAAGGCGAGGGAATCGCTCTGTGCCATTACCTACCACTTCTTCTGGGGTCCGAAGCAAATGCGAACTGTCCCTGAAGCCCTTCCGCAGGGCTCCTCCATGGTCCAGGGTGAATTGGAACAGTGCGAGATCTGTAGATCCGCACTGCTTCGGCTTCCAAAATGGCGGCTTCTGGCTTCCAAAATGGCGGTTCCAGTTTCCAAAATGGTGGCTTCCGGTTGGTCGTGGGTCCCGAAAAACCACAGAAGCTCACCATGCCTAAATCCCACCCTCTGCATACCACAGCACAAGGGAGCAGGGACGCAATGGCGCATTCCAGGAAAATAAAGACCTGTTTTTTCGGTCTTTCAAAAACACACTGGAGGACCACTTGGGGTTGTCTTGGAGTGGACTGAGGTATGGATCTCCAGTAAGTAGTCCGCTCCTAGTCCGCTCTAAGGTGCAGATGACCTCCCTGTGAGGATACACTGCCCCGTTCTAATTGCCTGGTGCAGAAAGGGCCAAGGAGTCTTGTTTAGGTGTATGATCAAATTCCTCTTGGAATCCAGCACAGAATTTTTCAGTAGGTTTTCCTGAAATCCTATTGATATTACTTGGTTAAACTTTGGCTATATCTTTGGCTATACCTTTCCACTACTTTTGCTACATCTACCTTCACTATTAATGCATCCCTGGACCCTTTTATTAAAGTTACTTGGAAAAAACATGATGCTAGTAAACTTCTATAAGGACTGAATATTAGCAGAAATGTAAGTTCATATTCCAGTTAGATTTCTACCCCTCATTATAGAAAAGTGTAAAGCAGAGGTTTATTCTAGAGTTGTTGGAGTACTGTGACTGCAGCCTAACCCAACATAGGCCCTTTTCACACAGCATTCGCCATGCGAAAGGGCCTCTGTAGTGTCATGCAATTGTGAGGAGCCGTCCACATGACATCCTCGCAATTGCACGATGCTGCCAGGGCTGGCAGATGCCGATCGCACACTATTTCATTTTCAGCTTCTAGCCGAAAATGCTGTGCAATTGCACATTGCTCCAGGGCCCCACACGCACTTACTGTGTGTGTGGAGCCTTCAGAGCTGTGGTACTCGCACTTCCTGCCCCAGTGCAGCCTGGGAAAATCCCAGGCTGTGCTGTGGAAGGAAGAGGAGGAGGCCTCACGCTGCCTGCTCACTAGCAGGCAGCGGCTGGAGCTGAAGCAGCGGGGATGCGAGAGCCTCTTGCAAGGGGCAGCTCGTGCAATCCCCGCACCCCAGCACCACAGAAAGGTAAGGTGCAAAAAGGGCCATAGTCAATAGTGGAGGAATAGTACAAACTGTAATCCATTAATATCTTTACAGCTGTATGATTCCTGATCTTGCTGTAAAGTAATTTGTGTCTTTCCTATTACGCCTTTATAGAACACACATCATATTGTCTTTTACATATGTGGAGAACAAACTAATACAGAGTCTGGAAACACAGAAACAACTCAAAAGCAGATGGATTCTTCAGCAATATTTAATTGTGGTGGAAGACCTTGATATGAGAATATGGGTAGTACAAACAGATCTATATTTTCATTGTTGAGATGTTAGAAGTGATGATATGCAGTATGCTTGCACTGCATTATTTGTTTTTGATATTTCAATTGACAGCAGGGACAGTGGGCAATTGAAGAGTGAGCATCATTGATTGCTGTTCAAGGACAAAAATTATCAGTGTTCATTCCAAAGACTATGGCTATAGGGTTCCCTTCACCCACCTTCATCTTTTTATGTGCTTTTAATGGGGAACTAAATGGGCATAAACGTTTTAAACAAAAAATATAATGGCCAAATATACATTTTGAAACAGATGTCATTCAGCCCATTGTGTTTGTCTAGCATTTGTTTATACCATTGATAGTCACAGTATCTTAACATTATTTTGCTTTTCAAAACATCTATATGTTTGACCATGAAGCACCTTAGCAGGAGACACATTTAAATCATACACTGGCTTTTTTTTTCATTTTCTAATATAGATAATTTATCTTCACTTATTATTAGAGTTAATGCTTAAAAGCAGGTTTCTATAATAACATAAACACCAAACAAAAAAGGATGCAACAGTGTTATCTTCTACAATTCTAATACCCACACACCAAATTATACATTAAACAACAACAACAGAATTGTTAATGTATATATGGAAATACTAAGGAAAAATCATATTAAATTAGTTTTCATACAGAAGGAAAAATCTGTTTATCTACTATGTAAAAGTGAATGTTTGTCTGCGCGTTTGTCCGCATCAGCATATGATTGGCTGTGAGAGGCAAGAAGACCTCATATGATTGGCTGGCTGTGAATATTCCATGGAATCCTGGGGTTAGCAGTTTTGGGAGGGGCTTTTGGAATTCTCAGCCAGAGAGCTCTTGGACCTTAGGCTAGTTGATATGGCGATAAATTCTACCATAAATAAAGATACCAGAAAACTTTTGGGAGGCATAAGTGATAAAAATTAAAGTGACATACACAACATAGTTACAAAGACTTCTTGCTTCACACAGTAGATTTTGTGGGTTCCCTATGTGAGGAATCTTAAAGTTGAAATTCAAAACAAAAAATGCTTCCAGGAAAACATAAAGTCATTGCACAAATTCATCAGAAAGAAAAAAAAAATCTTAAGGCAGTACATCAACATTGCTAGAGAACACAGATTGAACTGGGGACTATGGGGAAAAGTTACAGGTACTGGAATATGCCAGTTTCTATGGACACGAGGCCTAGCAGCAAGAAGGAAGACAGTGTACTCCCTCAGGAACCCAAGTTGTGTATGTAAATAACTCTGAATACAGTCTGCATTGGAAAATGCAGAGCAAAGTTACAGGAAATGGAGAAGGCACTTTGGTTAGTTCTTAAGAGGAAAATAAAAACCCTGGGCAACAGTGGGTAAATACACTAGTAATTAAATACAATATAGATAGATATAACAACCCAATATACAAGTTTACATTCAACCCCTGAAATGTTTCTACAAAGAGTGCCAGTAAACAATGCACTGGATACTAGTAGGTGTCCTATGACTATGTATAACAGGCTTCCAGGTAATATACTGTTTCATCTACAACCTTCTTCAGGTGCTAGTCTGTATACATCTCTGATCACTTCCTGAAAACTATGGCACTTCATTGTTATTGTTGCTGGAAAACAAAATACTATGTCTCTGATTCCCAGCTAGCATCCTGATACTGAACTGGATCTGCTACTAAGCTCCTGATTTCATCATCTAGGGACGCGATTCAGTAGCCAGAAGTGTTGTTTCTAGGAAGTTGCCAGGCTGTCAAACTGTGGACTAAATCCACACTAGTTCTTTGTTATTCCAGTAAGAATTTTTGTTCTTCGGAGTTCAGTAAATGTATGCTGTAGAGTCTTCTTTTCAAAAATCAACCTTGAGATCATAGGGGGAGAAAAATACTAACGTATTCTTTTCATTTCACACTTTCTATTCATTTCACAGAAGGTTTTGTGATTGTACTTTCCCAATCTCAAAATCTGTAGGAGAAGGCCTCTAGCCTGGTTTGGAAAACATATCTATGTAGAATTGAATCACAGAGATAATTAAGATCATAGCCACTTACCCCAACCCAAGTTCAACATAGCTCTTGAAAAAAAGCCTACATATATTCAAGTTGTTCAGATGTAGCATCTCTATTGTGTTTTTGCAGATTACTGAATCATACAGTTTGTAATCACATGTGCTTCACTGAGAAGTTATTTATTTACTAGAACAAATGGAATTCTGTTGGTTAGTCCCAGTTAGAGTAGACTCATTGATTCAGTGGTTGAATGTTAAATCAATACAAAGTCCCATTCTTTCAATGGTTCTACTCTAGTCAGAATTTACAATAGAATTCTGGCTAACATTTCTGTAATACCACATAATCTGACATTCTCAGGGTGTCTTACAACATATCAAAACCATATTTTAAAAATAAAGTCAAAAACACAACAAAATTTGTAGCACCCAAAAATCAAATACAAGGAGTTTTAAAACTAAGACCCTTTCCACACAAGGCTGATACAATGAAGTAGCGTCATATTATCACTTTTACATCTGCACATTAAACCTGTTTGAGGTTGTTCTGTCCTCCGTGGTTCTGTATGAGTTGAGGTCTTAGCACAGTTAACATCGATGTTAAACTGATATGTTGTAAAAACAGAAAAACTCCAATGTAAACAACCCAAACCATTTCTGCTGAGTTTTTTTCTACATGCAGAAGAGTTATATGGATTCATATACTTGTGTTAAAATGTAGCAATGGTTTCTACAATTTTTTTTTTTTAATTGATCAATCAGCGGTGGGGGGTGGAACAAGGGAGGGAATAGGAGTTCCATGAGAATTGACGATGTGGAAGTTACAAACAATTTTCTCTGCTTTACTTCAATAGAAATCGGAGGGTGTGCAATTAGGAATCAGGGGAAGTCAGAGTAAAAAACACTGTTCATGTCACACGGTAAAACACTTCTCCGTTTTAGTGCAGAAATGGCTTAAGAAACCCAGTCTGCATGAACTGGTTGATTTTCAATGTCAGAACAGTTACTAAACTTTTTACTAGCCATAACTGGAAGTAAGGTATAAAAAATGGATAGAAAAAAATGGGAACTGAACCAAAATAAATATTTAAGCAATTGTATCTTTCCCTGGTTTACATGAGGAACTTGAACAGAACATCCTTGATTTCAGTTTCATACAAGGTCCATAGATAGTTTATCTGAACAGCAACAGGCAGATTAGTCATTTCTGGGACAGACATGACAATGAGGAGAGTGATAGGAATAGTCCCTATATCAGACATAGGCCATTTCCACATGGGACAAGGGAATCGCCCCGTGACACTGCTCACTGGACTTTTGGACTCCCCGGTCTGGTCCACGCTTCTCCGGAGAATTACATGGCCGCTGCTCCGCACTGCTCTGGGGATGAAAATGGTGGTTTCTGGTTGGTCGAGGGTCTCAACCAACTGCTGAATCTCACCAGCCTAAAGCCCACCCCCAGCAGATCGCAGGCTAGCACCAATGCGAGCCTGCAAATCTGCATAAGGGAGCAGGCTTGCAGTGGCGCGCTCCATGCTTTTGAAAGACCTGTTTTTAGCGATCTTTCAAAAGCACACTGGACGACCACTTGGGGTCATTCCGGAGTGGGCTGGGATGCGGATCTACATTAAGCAGGTCTGACCCAGTCCGCTCCCAAGTGCAGACATCCTCCCTAGAGGACGCTCTGCCTTGTGTTAAAAACCCCGTGTGGAAATGGCCATAGTCAGCAGACTAGCTATGATGGGCACAGCAAAAAGTAAAAATCCTTTTGATGTCACTCTCATATTTCCTGTCTTCTCATCCTAGATTTTTTGTAATCTGCTATTAGGTTTATACTTTAATATATTATTGGTGTTATTGTCACCAGTGTTTTACACTACCAGCAAGATTGGCTATGTAAGATGAAGGACATGATGGTTTTACTTCCACAATTCACAGGCAAGTGTTTGACTGGATTGGCTACTTAACTTCTTTGAGCACTGGCTATCGGACAGCACCCTCCACCACCACACTTGAGACTGCAGCAGAGGTGAACAATGGAGAACCACTCCATTGTGAATTCATACCTCCCCCTGACACCACCAAGAGCTACTTTATGTTTTTCATAGGCTACTTAAAGTGCTAACTTCTTTTCCTGAAATAGGTTCAGCTCCTTGAATTGCCATAAAAACCAGCATAGATTCTATAACACTCACCATGGCTCTGAAGTGAAGGAGCCACTAGCTGTCTCTGGACAACAGACTAAACTGGAAAGTTCAGGACAGATTGAGTGTTATTGAGTGGTATTTGATACTCTGTCACTAGGAAAGGGAAACAACCAGGACTTTCATGGGGAACAGCCAAGAAGCTTTAAACTGTTGCCTTCACTCCACCATTTACTACTTCTAGGTGGTTTCTCTCTCTTCCTTCCTAATCACTACACCTTTTTGTCATGGCTGAACAAACAACAAATAAGACTGTTTTGAGAATTAGATCTGGTCTGTGTTACCCTGTTTACTGGGGGGCCCATGAGGGACTCCAAACGTGCTCAACTATTGGTGGCAAAACAAGAGGCAGGGCAACATAGTAGGATCTTGTAACTTAGTGTCTACGGAGTCAGGCCAAGGCAAGAAGCAGACTGGTTTGAAAAATAACTAATGATCTTTATTAAATACAGGCATACAATGTAAGCAACACACGCACACAGATTAACTAAAGGAAAATAAAGGTGTGAGTAAGGTAGCGGAATTTTCAGAGGGATAGTTGGTTTGGGTGATACAACACCTGTCCTGAAGCTTGAGTTCATTGGTCTGGAGTCTCAGTACTTGGGACTGAGGGGACAGCTCACCAAACAAAGTGGCAGCAAGGCTGGATGGAAGTCCGGAGTGATCCAAGGTTGCTGCGGTCTCAGCTACTGGAGCTGAGGGGAAGGCTCACCAAGCAAAGAGGCAGCAAGGTGGGATGGAACTCAGGAGCGATCCGAGGAAGGTCTCGGAATCAGGGGCTTTTATAGGGAGAAGTGTGACTGCAGGCTATGCCTTACTCGGGGACAACAGTCAGTTTTGGGTGCGAGACAATATCTCCGAAAGGTCACAATTTAGCATGATTGAGTTAAGTCCGAATTGACAAAGAGGTAAACTGTATGCAAATGCTCAGTGCTTGGCCTTTAAGCTTCTAGCTTGCCAGGTTACCTGCTCGGGGCAGGGAGTCCTTTGCAAACAGTGTGCATACATAATAAGGGTGTTTGCAGAGAGGTCTCCTAAAGTGATAATCTAGCTATTTCTGGACTGCCTGTATTGTCTTTGGATATTGCAGCGTTTGATGGCCGAGCCTAGTTCTGTGCTTGTCCGGGGGCCTCACAAACCAATGGAGAAGGGTGGTAAAATAAAGCCGAATTATTGATATCAAAGAGATATCTAGTACTATTGCCAGGTAGGCCTAAGCTGCAGTAACATCTGGATATTCTCCTGCATGCTCTAGCAGGTTAGGCGCTATCATTTTAATAGGAACAAAGTCTGGAGAAATGTATTCAGGAAACTCTGGTGTCTAAAGATAGACAATAAACTATCTTGACTAGCCAGTCTGGGAAGGACATTCTACTTCTACCATGCCATTGAAAAGTCTCTATCCCAAATATACAGCATTTTCAGCAACAACAAATTTACAGAGATTTCACTCCTGTTATAATAATATAATCTTCACCAATGGTACCTGTGTACAAAGGCAACTGGTCCTATTCAGGTGTTGCAAGGTGAATGAACCATAGGGAATGTACAGCTCCTCCGTTTCCCTTTTCCATGTTGCCAAGATGAATCTTAAAAGGAGCTGCAACTGTGCTGAATGAATGCAGAAACTGGGCTCTTTATGATTGGAAACTCTGCTTTGCTATCATTTTTTATTAAGTGGAATAGTGTAACAACAGATATGTTTCTTTTTCAAAATCAAAACCAATCATGCCTCCCATATGCAATATCTTTTTTAGGCTGCACATGTCCTATGTACATTGAGATTGGAATAAATCTGATCAAACCCAGCAAGAATTACTTCTGAATAGATGTGCATTGAATTGCACTGTTATTCTTTAACAGCTGGCCCCATATTATGAGAAAGGTAGGATATTTATAAATTACTTAAAATAAAAATTGTAAAACAATTTATAATGTCATACGATCTTGTGTTGCTACTTTGAGCCCTAGTGTGGTGGAAACAGTAGAAAAACTGTCTGATTGATTGATTGATTAATTGATTTTGTTTAGACTGGATAATATTTCTTTTTGATACATCCCTGAACTAAGTAGCTTGCGCACAGTAATTAGTGAAGGCTGTGATTTATACTATATGATAGGTAAGATCCTACATTAAAGTTGCCTAATGTAAATTTCCATGCAAGGTGTTATATATCAGTTGTATTGTACAGCGCTGGCATTGAACAACTATGTTGTGCAACTCAACCAAGATACCTGATACTTACCAAATGCATAATCAAATGGGAATGCACATTCACATATAACACATAGTGTATGTCCACCTATAGTGTTTATCTGTATGTGCAATGTAACACATGCTCCACTTTGATTCCACAACCAGGAACTGAATGTGAATGTTCCACCATTCTATCATCTATGGTGGGTGTGTAGTAAAGCCAAAAAAGTACTGAATGAAAATCAAATCCATAATGCAAAAGATTTTAAAGATAAAAGTTGAACTGAAACCAGAATTCTTCCTGTTGGGCATGCTGAAATTGGAGAAAAAGGAAGAAAGAGATCTTGAAGGAGTGATTTGGCACATGTTTACAGTGGTCATGATAGTATTTGCTAGATATTGGAGAGTAACTGCTATTCCAGCAGCAGAAAAATGGGTTGAGAAATTGATGGACATAGCTGAAATGGACAAATTTACTTACATTCTGGATACTAGGCCGAATAGCAAATTCTGCAGAGATTGGGCACCCCTTAAAGATTTCTTGCAGACAAAGAATGAGATTGATACTGTATCTGGATTTCTTTGTTAGTTACTTTATACTTAAATTATTTGGTGACTTTGCATTAGAAGGAATCCCAAGGGATTTGATGCTCTGGAGATCATTTATATTAGAAGTGGTCCATCGGAAATGGAAACTATTTACAGAGCTTACATATTAATTCACAATGTTGTATTCTGTCTCTTAGTTTCTATAAAGATGCAAAGAGCTATGTACATTTCTCATGCGTTCATGGTTTTTTTTTAAGCCTAAGTGGTGTAGTTAGGTTAAAGGAATTGAGGTGAGAATTATGGGATTACATTTATATTACATTTACACTTACACCAAGTTACACATATTTATTGTTCTCCCTTTTCAAATTCAGAAGTATGAATTAAGATTTCTTTTAAATGTTAGCTGTACTTTCATCAGATGGTGAAGCCTCTTTTTTTAAAATACCTTTTTTATGTATATGTATATGTCAATATATATGTCTGTATGCAGTTATGTTTTCTTCGGTGAATCTATACCTGTCTTTTTGTGTTTTTGTATAATTGTTTATTTTTCTTTTTGTGTATTATCATATTTTCTTTCTGTTATATTCTTAATAAATATAGTTTTTTTTAAAAAAAATGTGAATGTTCCACATAAAACAAAGATATCAAACTGCTTCTGTAAGGGAATTACGTGTGTGTAAGGCACCAACAGGACTCTGGGCCGTAGGCATTTTCAATAGGAGTACACTTGTACATTTAGAGGCACCCAACTTTAATAGATGTGACAATAATGTGCCCAGCTATTATGTATGCCAAGATAATATATTCTGCACACAGCTTTGAATAAACTAAATGGGTTTAATCCTTTTAGTTCACTAAGAGTATACCGAAGGGTCCACATTTCATTCCTTTCTTCCAAAGAGAATTTTGAAACTGGAGCATTGTTGGAAGGGGGAAAAAAAAAGATTTTTTGTTCTCTTAGCCCACTTGACCTTGTTCCTTTGCTTTAGAGGCTCCCTCTTTCAGGCATTCCCCAAGGCCACTTTAAGCTTTTTGGAAAGTGTGAGGAAAGTGTCATTTTCTTTTCTTTTCCCCCCTCCCCTCTTCTCTCCCAAATGTTGATGGTTGAAGAGTGCTTTAAAATGAATGTGGCTGAGAAAAGCTCTTCACTGACAGCTAGCTAAATAGAGGACTATTGTACAGCCCTTGGAAATGAATCAGTCTATTTCCAGAGGATTCTGGCCCCTGGGACCAACTAGATTGTTGTAATCTATGGTAGTGGGATCTATTCTGTTAATGTCACCTTGTCGGTGCTTTTCACATCATTTTGCTATTGCACTTGCAATGTTTTCTCTGAATGTAGCTATTAATAGGACAGTGTTGATATTATTTCTC